>JAGFPH010012907.1:2595-28298 GCA_018207615.1 Philaenus spumarius | reverse complement strand
ATGATACAGATATTTGCTCTTCTAACCCTCTTTAACACGTTCACTGCTACGCAAATTTTGTATTTCCTGTGCTAGGAGCTGACCTTTTATTTTATAGTCTAAATGAGTAGAAATTACTTTATTTTTTATTTTTGAACCTTTTTACTTAATAATCACTAATATTTTAAAGTGGACACACATAGGCTTAAAATTGGCGTGCGAAGCATGCAATGCATTGTGTATTGAAAATACTCCCAATACGGGGGTTGGGGCGCAAAGCACACAATGCACTGTGCGTCGGCCGCTTCTGATGGTGTTCAGAGTCAAGCTCACATGTGCGTCCTTAGCAGTGAATGTGTCAAACCTGTTGTGCCTGCATTTGTATACCAGCTGAATCCTTGTGCTTTGCTACAGTTTACTTTTCATACTTAGATAGATTAGTGTAAAAAATAATAAATTTTGAGTTTGTAGGTGTTTTGGTTTGAAGGAATGATGTTTAATATTTTTTTCCTATTATATATAGATCTAAAACAATCCTTTTTCAGTGAGCACATACTACCGAGGGAAATTTTCTAGTTGTAAACTGCTAAGACTATTGAATCTGTTTTGGTTTCCATAACCCTTGCTTTCTCTTATCACTGATATAAAACTATTAGTTTTTAGGAAAACAAAATTGAGCTTTCTTCATAATATGATGTTAAACTGTATTGCATAATTTGTAAAATAAAGTAATTTAGATATTACAGTACAGTAGAGTGTCAATTATCCGAACGTCAGTTATCCAAAATGTCAATCATCCGAACACAGAAATGTACTGTAATAGTATATTACATTACAAGCCCGGTAAATAGGGGTTTTCCATGCGAGCATGATAGTTCCCGCGAAAGGCGCAGCTAAGTGCGAGACTTTTATGCAAGCACGGAAAATTTACTGAGCAAATTACGTACGATATTTTTCATTAAACTACACCGAAAAAGTAACATACTTTTAAACAAAACATCTTTTTATTTAAAAAAAAACTTCTTTGGTTTTTTTTGTTATATTTCTATTCACAAAATCAATCAGCTGTTTAGATAAAACTGATATGTTTATTCTTATTCGTAAAATCAGCTGGTTCAAGGTAAATTTACGGTGTAGTGCACAAACAATAAGGACTTAACGTGCCTATGAAGCAGGTGTAGAAAACAGCTGTTTTCAGAGTAGTATAATGAAAATAAATAAGTACAGTACTGCTCATAATTCCAAATTTAAAGTTTTTGACTCGCATAGTCAGCCAAGTTGTAGACTTCAGGGAATTTGTGCGCTCAACGGAAAAGCGGCCGCTGTTGAGTCAGCCAGGCGCTTGGCCGCTAGTCGCCGGTTAGTCACTAGTACACAGTAAATTGAATTAAGTTATCCGAACAAATTGATTATCTGAACCCCCCTCGGTCCCAATTAATTTGGATAATCGACGCTCTACTGTACTTGTATTGTAAAAAACAGTAGATCTTCTCAGTTCTCTCCTATGATCATTGTTTAGATTGTATATGCTATTGAAAAGATTTTTATAGGGGTGGAAGCTGATATTTCCTCTCTCAACATGCACGTCTTGTTAGTTTAACAGATGTATTGAGGATAACATAAATTCAATTTTAAATAAATTCAATAAGCTACACAATATTTGGTAATAACAAGAATTTACTGTTATTACTGTATTCAAATTTAGAAAAAGTTCTAGACAACTGATTTCAAATTATTAATTTGAAATTGTCTTTTTGTACCTAATATTATATAATTTAAAATTATTACAGCTTACACACTATATGCAATTTAAGATATATCATCTTCATAGTATTATTATACGGACAAATTTATTTCTTTGCTAAAAGTTTAAAACAGTATAAACGATATAAAATAGCATTGAAGTTGTATAAGTCAATATAATTCAATCCATTATAGGTCAGTGATGAAACTAGAAAAAGGGATGAAACGTATCAAATTTGAAAAATAAAATTTTGAAGTTGTAAAATAAAAAGAACAAAAATCATAATCAGTAGAAACTAAAAATCGAAATATAATTAACACAGTGGCACAAATATAGAAGACCAATGTTTACATACTTCCAATGCTTGCTTGAGTCATTTGTGGATACAACCTAATACATGAAAACAATTACGCAGCCGTCGCTTCTTGTACGATTTGGATTCGTAGAAGCTACGGAAGTGAACACAATCGTAGACTATGTGTGTCAAATGAATGCAGGCAAACATAACAGCAGATTATTTAGATTTAATGACACACGTCTGAATTATTTTAAGCACAAATACAAATAAACTTTGAATAAATAAAAAGTGTAATATAAAAAGAATAAATTAGCAGGCACCATTTGAAAATTGAAAAAAATTTATTTTATAAATACAAAATAAAAACAAAGTCAAAATACCCTCTGTCTATGCTAGCACATAATTTCACTTTTGTATTGTTAACAAGATCACCGAGATATTTATAAATGTTTAATATTATTTACAACTTAACTGTTCACTCAATACACCACTACGGTATAACTGTTTGCTCTATTTTAAATCAAAAAGTCACAATTTATATTTTAAAAGTTCAAATTCTTAAGCAAATTTTTTAATCCTTTCTGAAAGCAGGCACCATTTGAAAATTGAAAAAAATTTATTTTATAAATACAAAATAAAAACAAAGTCAAAATACCCTCTGTCTATGCTAGCACATAATTTCACTTTTGTATTGTTAACAAGATCACCGAGATATTTATAAATGTTTAATATTATTTACAACTTAACTGTTCACTCTATACACCACTACGGTATAACTGTTTGCTCTATTTTAAATCAAAAAGTCACAATTTATATTTTAAAAGTTCAAATTCTTAAGCAAATTTTTTAATCATTTCTAAAACTGTTTAAGAACTATGTATTTATACTTTGTAAAACTTTTACATCGTCGAAAATCTTTTAAACAACTTTTATCGACATAACGTTCAGAGTTTAGACCATGGGTCTTATGCTTTAGTTTTCTGTAGAAACTTTTATTTCTAGAAATAAATCATCACACATGTTGTCTGCTTTATATTGCAATTTGAATATTTGACGAAAAATTAAATATTTTATTTTTCAATTCATGAAAACACATTCGTTACAGGGATATGGTCTCATCCAGCCCTAAGTACTAGATGAGGCACATATTTGGTTGACATTTTCAGTATACAGAATTTGTATATATTATTAGTACCAATAAAACTCAATGGAGAGTATGTTTATGTTTAGAAGAATTGTAATTTATTCAGAAATGGTAATAAGTTCGGCCAATATGTTAGGACTTTTAGGGAGGTGAGATTGGCCATATTTTCTTTGTGGCAATATTTATTGCTACCATAATCTTACCAGAGCGAAATTTCAAGTTATGTGGCAGGTTAATCTTATTGCAGTACGACTTGCCACATCCGGACCTGTCACATAACCGGATGCATCTCCAAACAAATTTTCGTATTTTGGTTGTGTGGCGGATAGGGTGAAAAAGTAAAAGTTCCAGCTAGAATAATGCCTTGCTGTGGTCTATTCTTAGCGGGCTGTGACCTTGAAATAGTCAATGACTCTCTCCGTGAAAAACACAACTTTTTGCAAAAAACTGATGTTGCTATTAGCGTTCCTTTATGGTACTGCAAGTAAAACTGAATTTATATTTCACTGTGCCGAACTGTAGGCCTACCGGTAATTTTTTTAAAGCTAGTGTGTTTATAAGTACAGTACTGTACCTACATACTTTAAACATACTTTAGATATTTAATTACTGTAATTCTGACTCAGCGTTTTGCCGTTTTTCTTTCAGTACGGAAAAAGTGTCAGTTAACAAGTCTGTTGCTTGGGCGATATCAATGGTCTCTTTTTGAAAAACCTACTCAGAGGCAATGTTTGGCTAAGTACAACTAAAAAACGGTCCATATTATGTAAAAAATAGATCTGTAGTAAATTAAAGAGGACAAAATGTCGCGTTGAATAAAAAAAAACTAAGTTCAAAATTGGTCCAGTAGTTCGATTTTATGGGGATCCAAAACACAGCAAATTTTTCCAACTTAGCCAAAAACTGTGTTTTACCCATTTTTAATGTGCTGTGACTTTCCAACATCAAATTTTATCACTACCCCCCTCCCTAAAAGTTGTAGAGCATCAATCCCTAAGTTCAAAAAACACCGATTTTTCTAAATTGAGCTGATTTTGAAATTTTGTCAACTCATAAAGCAAAATTGGGGAAAACCTTAAATTCACACAATCTGGGTTTCGCTCTTTTTCGATGTCTATGAGTCCGGAAATCAATTCTGAGGCTTAGGTATGTCATCTGAATGCATCTGGAAATTATTTTTAAAGAATTTTGTGAAAATTTTAAAATGTAAATAATTATTCATGACTTTTACCTGTAGTGCTGGTTTCTTGTTCACTAAATATACCAGGTGTCTTAAAAGTCCCATGCCCCCCCTTTAACTTTTGTGTTTGTTAAAACAAACAAATATCCCTTGGGGAACGATACTAACTTAGCCCAAAGTATCTTTTGAAGCAATCGGAAATTTTGAGTGTCCCCTAAAAATGGGGGATTTTGGGGGCAACTAAAAATTTTTAAATGTGAAGTATGGTCATGTGATATCTCATTTTAAAGGTCTATTTAAGACTAGGAAAATGACATAAATAAAATAAAAATCGGACCACCCAAAACAAAATGGCGGCCAAAAACGTGTTGAAATAAATCGACATAAAGTTGCTAATATCTCGAAAAGGAAGAGTTTTTAGAAAAAAATTCAAGAGATTTTTTTCAAGAGAAATTCTTGCTTATTTGTTTATTTTTATTTCCAACGTTAAATGTGCTTATAACTAAAATACAACTCATAAAAACACTTATATCTACATACATAAACAAATTACAATTTATAACTTTAAAAAAACATTATCCTTTGCATACAAAAACATAAAGCCAACTACACACATACATACACGCTTCATCACGCATAACCGCAAATAAAAAATCTGGAAATCGGTTGACCGCGCAGGCCAACCCTAGAACTTCCCGCTAAGTTTGAATTTAAAGCTCTTAAAAATGTGATTTTTTAAAGAACTATAACTTTTGAATGCGTCGTTCGAATTTAATTTTTTTTAAAACATTCAACGCAGTTTTCAAAGCACAAAACGAAAATGTACAGGTTTATATTGATTGGTTGAGAAATCTGGAAGATATCTTTAAAAAATACAAAAAAACTAAATTTTGTGATTTTTTAAACAACTTTAACTTTTGAATGCGTCGTTCGATTTTCATTTTTAAAAAAGCATTCGACGCAGTTTTTAAAGCACAAAAAGAAAATGTACAGGTTTATATTGATTGGTTGAGAAATCTGGAAGATATGTTAAAAAAATACCAAAAAACGAAAATTTGTGAATTTTTAAACAACGATAACTTTTGAATGCGTCGTCCGATTTTCATTTTCAAAAAAGCAGTCGACGCAGTTTTTTAAGCACAAAAAATGTATACATGGTTTTATTATGATTTTTCGCACGCTTTAAAGTTATTTTTAAAAAACATAAAAATTCCAAAAAAATTTAGGTTATTTTTTTAAATTTCTTCGGATTGGCTCGATGGATTAACTCTCAAATCTAATCAGATCTAAGTTTTGATACACCCTTTCGAATGACATGTCGTAGAATTCAATCGGTTGATTCGTTTTTGAGAAACTGTACGACAAAAATTTATTTACACACACACACACCCCCACACACACGGTCGGACATCTCGGCGGGAATAGTCAGAATGGCTTCCTGGGACCTCAAAACGTGGAGATTTAATGAAAACTCGACTTTCGAAAATCGGACCGAAATCAATAACTTCCCTTTATTGGTAGCGGGAAGTTAAAAAGGAGACAACAAAAGGTACCTCTAAGGCTAGGCCTGTGTAGATTATTGCCGAAAAAAACCAAAAATAATGAACAAATATTTAAAATTTTGGTCGTTTTGATGGTTTCTACAAATAGTCTTAATATTATGGCGCAATCATGCAGTTGTTTATTCCTACGCCATGTGCTAATGACATTAGTGTTTATAGGCAAAAATTATAAAATATCAAGAGAGTATTGGATTACTAATAACTTTTAAAAAAAATCTGAAACAAGATCAACTTTACAAACGTTTTTCCGCGTTAAAAAAAATTGTCTAAGGTGGGGGGGGGGGGGGGGGTCATGACCCCTAAGCCCCCCCTTGTATCTGAGCCTGACTGTGGTTACAAATGAACATTTATATAGACACTATGGTTAATGGTCAATTAAAAATACCATGAAATATGTTACACATTACATCATGGATTACTAAGTTAATTCTTACACATACAAAAATATTCAATTTGAGTCGTATTATTCATTAAATAAAATTAACATACCGTATCAAACCTAACCAAATTAAATGTGTATAGAAAGTTACTAATTTTCTAGGTAACGCTCTTAGGACACAAACCACCACATAACATTACTTTTGCTAAAAAAATACAACCTGGACATTACTATACACGTCCACTCACTTGGCAGTAATGAATCCTAAATCCTAATGCTTACGTTAATCGGCGACGATATTACGCTAATCACTTTGGAGGGTTGAATCCGATTGCAGGATATTCATCCATCTCCCATCATGCAATGTGCAAGTCTTTTTAGTATTCATCTGCTTCTGCACATCCGAACATTGCCGTCTTAATTTTGCCACTTTTTGACTTTTGTCTTTATATTTCTCAACTAAATACTTGTTTGTCTGCTTTTATATAATAATAAATCGACCACGCAACTGGACCGGTGACTTGAGTTGAGCAAATTTCCAAAATTAAGTTTATATGCCTATGATTTAGGGTTTCAACCAACAATTTGGGAAATAGGTCTACTCACGAAGGCGTTGAACAGCTGTCTGTGTGTACGCAATATATTAGTAGAATAAGTTTCCTCCTAGTGGCCTCGCGAGTTTGCACCACTTGGCTTTGAACTGGGTACTTTTATGGTATTTTACGTTTTTGTCGATTTTGGGGGAACCAAGCGAGCTATAAGGTCGCGTAAAAAACAAAATGCGCAAAATAACACCCTACATTTATATTGTTAGAAAAAACTCTAAAAAAATTTCATTCTCGTAGTAAAAATTAAAAAAAATAGTTACTTCCGGTCAAAAAACGTACTTCCGGTCAAAAAACGTACTTCCGGTTGTTGAATTTTTTTGGTTAACGAACTCGTCCGAGCCACATAGACAACCAACACGTGTACCAAATTTGGACCAAATCGGACTTAAAATGCGGCCGCTAGAGTGCGAACACATATATACATTGCAACGGATGAACCTTATGCAATGTGTGAAAAATTGAGTTTTGTAGAAAAACTGCAAAAATCAAGATTTCATAGCAGAAGTTGAGGTACACCCTATACTGAACTAGATTAGAATACGACAAGTCCCGGCCAACTGTACTGAGTCAACAGAGATGGACTTTTGTCCTGGAACTTGTTTCGAGTTGTTTAAAAGACTTAGAAAAATTAGTTATTTGATACAGGAATAAGGTGTTAAATAAAATTATAAAATTGATTAATTTTATGGGTAAATGTGAAACACGGGAGGTGGAGACATTGGTCATGGAAGTCACAATTTTGTAAAATAAAAAATGGTAAAGTTATAAATAGTTAAAGTTATAGAAAATTCTCAAATTTCATCAAAAATAAATGAAAAAGATATTTTTGAAAAGAGTAAGAAAAGTTGAATAAAAAAGGTTAAATAACAAATTAAGAAATTTTTGGTATTTTAAAAGTTAGAGATAATTGTTAAAGTTTGAAGGTGAAAAAGCACCTGAAAAAATTGAAAAAGTGAGAATGAAAAAGTAAACAAGTTTTAAAGGAGTAAAAGTTTTATAAGATAAAAATTTTGTAAAGTGTTAATTAATTAAAATAATAGGTGAAAAGGTTCACACCTATATTTTGCTAAAAATAGAATGAAAAAGGGGATAAAATTAATAACATAGTGTTAAGAAAGTAATAAGGATATACAATTGTAAATCTCAATCTAAAGTATCAATTTTAAAGTAAAAATTCAAATCCAAAAGTAAATGTTAAAATTGGCAATTTTACAAGTCCCAAAAGTAGAAGAAAAATCATCGGACAGAATTGAAATTTTTTCTAGTATTCTATAAAACGATAACCAACAGAGAAGAAAAAAGAAAAAAGATTTTCCTTCAAAACCAGAAAGTTTTCGCGAGGAAAAACGCGATGTAGCGCCATAAGCGAACCAAACGTCGTACGACTATCACTCAAGTTTGAGAAGAAAGAAAAATGTGCACCAGGAATACGATTACGAAAACCGCAATTTCATAAAAGCAGTTCCAGGAAAACTACAAGGAAAATACGTAAGACAATAGGATAAAATGTCTGTAGTGGGAGAGGCTGATAGCTGGATGCAATGTCGAACTAAGAAGTTAGTGGGGGTAATACCAACCCAAAAACTGTAGAAAGAAATACAAGTCGGATGGCGAGATGTCGAAAAAGGGATAGAAAAAGCAGGGAGATAGTTGGTACTCGGAAGGCGGCAAAACAGTCGATATAAGGAAAGTACAGCGTCAGACGCGGATCATTCATCATCATCATTATTACGAATTAGTAGCCTACTACTTGAAGACGCTGGATTGTTAGCTATTCTTGGAGACGCTGGGAGGATTTATTATTAGTAAGATATGTGTTAGAAGAATCTGCGATGTTGAAGTAACGTACTTGTATATAGAAGCAGTGTTTTATAAAGACAGCCGTACGATATGTGTAAATCAAACATTGAACATTTCAACTAATTATAATATTATGTAATATAATATTTCAATGAACAGTCTTCATAAAAATCTATCAAACGTAAATTCAATTTAAATAAATGAACAGAGACAGTGTAATATCAGTTATCATTACAGCCAGTGAAAAAGCAATTGAACAGTTTACGTGAATTACGCTATAATTAATTATATAGCAGGTGCGTCTAAACATTGTAAATGACGTAGTCTACGACCATCACAGGACTGATGTAATGGCGATAACTGGAACACCAAATGGACTTTGAAGGATTACTGGAATAAGAAGCGAAAACCAAATCAGGGAAGGCGCTAGAAGACTTCAGGGAAATTCAAACCAGGCAGAAACTGAGACCACGGGAGACGTTCAACCGCACCAACGAAAACCGGACTTCAGGGAAGCTGTATTACCATCAACGTTCCTGGGAAAGGTGTTCAGAGTCCAGGGTCGCAGTAATAAAAGGTCTGTCAAAAAAGTTACGATATCCCCTATTAAAATATTGCCTGAGTTAAATTTAAATAATTATTGATACTGGGTTGAGATAGTAAAATTAGGTTTTTCAAATTATATAATTATAAGTCTTGTAAATTAAATATTTAAAATCATTTTCATAATTAAATAATTAAATAATAAATATTAAAAGAAGGAATAATTAAGTATAAATGAATAATAAATGGTTCTACCTAAAAGAGGTAAAATTGATGTAAATAGTAAATTTAGTTTAAAATTTATATTTTTGTAGTGGAAAGAACCACAGAGAATTTTGAGGTTTTATTGAATAAATTTTCTTTTGATTTAAAGTAATATAAATAATTTACCTTGCTCAAGAAATTCCTATTATCTAAGTATCCTATATGATAAGTTGTTTTCAGTGTATGATCAATATCGAAGGGCTAAACCGCGAAGTTGGCATTCCCAACGAAATTTCACAAAGCACAAATAATTTAATTATTCTAAGTAAAGTTCCACTGTTCTCACTCCTCAGAGATTGTCGAATAAATTTAAAATGAATTACTGAGCTGAGCATATTTAAAGTTAATAGTAACTTCAATAACTGGAAGGAATTTAATAAAACATTTTTTATTAAGGTGACTATAGGCATAGTTATCTTAACCAGAGTTATATCACCTAGGCTATTAAAATTAATTTGCCTTATACTTCCAGTAGGTGATATAATCTCTTTATTCTGTGACAAAGTAGGGAAAGCCTACAGATAGACAAAGCGTCGCAAAGTCTGTCGTCGCAACATATATATATATATATATATATATATATGCATTTTTTTGACACCCCAAAACGTGTTCTGGGGACCATGATCGGTGCTCATTTGCTACTCCCGACCTTGGGTCTCACCATAAGGGCCACTGCAATAGCTCATTTTTCCTATGGAAATTCGCTAATAATACAAACATTTAATTAAAACATGTTATTTTACTTTATTTCGTCTGCCTTTAATTTACTTTATAATTTTTTTCATCATTTTTCATCTCAATTTATTATCCTAACCTTTAGTATTTTTCTTATCTTATCTTAGGGTACTTAAGGGTCGGCTCTGGTAAAACAGAAAGCAACCTGCGACACCAGCGTAGTGGCGGTAGGTTACGCGGACATTGCTCATCCTATATCCATTTAAAACCCGCAATTGTTCAAATAGCGTTTTTTTTTAAATACCAAACTCTTGGGGACAAAATTCTTCATCCGAATGGCTTTGTAATTTTTCGCTATAAATATCGTTTAAAAAAAATACCAAACTCTTGGGGACGAAATTTTTCATGCGAATGGCTTGGTAGTTTTTCGCTATAATTAATAGTGACAACATAAAAAATATTAAAAATCAATGTTTTAAATTGTTAATATTAAACAAAATGTTTTTCTTAGTTTTGGAAAAGCCATTTGCATGCATATTGGCCATAGCTTTAAAATGACATATCGTTCATAATTATTCAATCATAAATAAAGGAAAAATTTGTATTTTAATTTAACATTGGTCTTATGAAGGGGAGTGGATGCATTTCAACCTTGTGTGCTAATCACTTAATGAAGGGGTAGGAAGTAACACTGGGAGTATAATTACAACCTCCCAGGTGTGCAATACTAAAAAAAGAGCAGGGAGTAGAATGATCTGGAGTGCTAAGTAAGCGGGTCCCAACCCAGCAGAGTAAGTCAGAGGTGTCTGACTCTGTAGAACGTAGTATGGTCATTGACTAGAGTCAATGATGGATTATGGTTTTTATAATCTTACACATTCAAAAGTTTCATGACTCTTAAGTTGAATTTAATAAAGTAAAAGTTATGAAATTTTAAATTTAGAAAATTTTGCAAACATAAATATATATGTACCGATGTATTGCAACAAAAATAACTACTAATTGTATCTTTGATACAATACTTAATTTTTGCAAGAGTAACAACTGAAAAAAATCTATTGACTCCTCGCCCAAAAAGGCAACTGTACAGTGGCGGCTGGTGAGTTATTAACTTGGTGGTTGCAATTATGTGGAGAGAATTTCCGGGGGGCATGGAATATGAACGCAATTTAACACATTATTTTAGATGATGAATTACACGTGGAATTATAAGTTTTTGTATTAATTACAACAAATGTTAACTTAAATCCATTAAAATGGTTTGGTTACCATTACGAACAAGTGAAAAATTTGTAGCTTTCAGTTGAGTGTACTACTAGCTGAAAATAACAATTTAAATCATGCATAAAAAAACACAGAAATCAGGCACATTATATGTTTAAATATCACTAACCTCACTTAAAAAGAAAGTGCATCCGTCTGTTCTTCAGATGGGCAAACTTAACAGAATTTAAATTTTATAATAAATATAACATTAACATAATCGAATTTATGAACTCGCCCCATATCCTATTTAGGAACTTGGCCTATCCTTTTTTGTTCAAAAACTATTATTTGAATTTTATGGATGTTTGGAAATAGATTTGGGATAATGGGTTCAAACATTTTGGTAATAGGTTAAATGTTACCTTACAGAACTATAATTCAATCACGAATGGCACGAATATTAATTATGAAAAGAATATTAACAGCTTTTGTTTGGCGTCTAATCAACACTACACTTTCTGTCTAGGGCCACTGAAGTTGCTACAAGTTATGAAGAATAATGTAAAAAGAACTATTGTAGCCTAATAGATTTAACTATGTACCGTACTATACTACTTTACTCTTTACTCACTCCGCATTACTAGTAGAATCCAGACGCTCACAATAAAATATATTAACACAATCTAAAACAAATAAACACCAAACACAGCTAGCAAAAATACGAGAACAACGCATAACCTCAAAATGTCTTGTATTATTCCCTAACAAAACATGAAATATGACAGAACAAAAAGGCATTCTAGCTGGCAAAAACCTAGCGCCCCGGTGGCGGGTTGCAGAACTTTTTTGCACCTGATGGCTTTATGTGAGTTGTCATAGCAACTCATAAGTTACAAATTCCCTACCAGTTTCAATGCTAATAACTGCATAAGACTCTGGTTGCAGAAGCAGTGCGTTCCCAGACGCTGCGCGCGAATGTTGGGTCTATGTTCTTCGGCTTTTCAACCGTTTAGGGACATTCTTGGCCGTATAATTTTGGATTGAAATGAGGTTGATAATGATAATGCACTGATATTTAAAGAAATATTAATGTGATAAATGTTTTGTTTTATTTCTTGGGGGTTGTGCAACCACACAAGGAGCCGCCACTGCAACTGTAAAGGCTTCTGTTTAATCTCCGATAACTATAATAAACGAACTGCCTCCTAAGAATACTCTAACACAATGGTTCTCAACCTTTCAGACTCTGTCCCCCCCCCCCTTTAAACACTGATGTGAGGTCACGCCTCTTCCCCATTCCACCACCGTATGTGGTTAATGCAAGACAGTGGTTAGTACAATCGGAATTTGAAACCTAAGCTGGTTAGGATAGCTAAAGCTGGATATTGAATGAAAATGTAGATAATTTCACAGACAAAATTTAATTTTAAGCCACATAACTTTATTTTGTACATATTATTATTAGAAACATATGAAATCAAAGAATCAAAGAATTAAATACAAATTTAGTTGAGGTAATCTAAGATCTATTTTAGGTTGGTATGTAATAATAGTCATTTACACAACATTAATGAGAAGGCTGGGAAAGTTGGTCCTTTACAATATTTTGAATATTTAATTTTTTAATACACTCTCGCCTTCCTTGAAATTCTTCTACGCCTCCCAGGTTGAGCACCTCTGCTCTAACACATTATCCTTACTGATAATGACAAACCTATAAGAAAACCATGAGGTTTAAAAAAATATGTCGTTAAAACTCAAATTTAACCTGAATGATACATTCCAAAATAGATACTACAGCAAAGATTTTGCAAAAACATAATTAAATAAACATAATATTCTAAATTCTGGAACATAATTCTTGATGTGATATAAACTTTTAACCCCTAAAAACCATCTCTTATGAAAAAATTTAAAAAATATTTTTCCAATAGCTTTTAATATTTTAATGGCGAATGTGTAAGTGTGTAGGTCTAGTATATACTAGAATGTACTACAACATAATATTAATACGGACCATGTGTTGTGTTAATTGGTATTCATCAATTCTCCAAAATTTACATGTACCGAAATGTCTTCAAAAAGGGGTGATTGGTTTTTCAACAATAACTTTTTGAATTTTAAGTTACATAATCGCTCCAAAATACATTTCATGGGAATATCAAGGGCTACTAACCTTGAACTTTCCTGAACTCTTCGTTTTAGATATTTTTGAGTTTAAAAGGCTTGGGGAAGAGCTGGTCTTAGCACTCAAACGCAAACTTCAAACGGTCATTTCTTATTCGATTTTTATCCTAGAGAAATAAAAATGTTAAATAAAAATAAAGCTACACTTTTTATTACTAGACCTATTGCATTTTTACAGATCTTCTTTAGTTTTCAAATTATTTCGAAAGAAAGACAATTGGTTTTAAAATGTAAAAAGTGTTTTTTGTGTTGCAATCAAACGTTTATTTCATTGCCGACTTTTCTCCAAAAAGGTGAGCAACCCATTTTATTTTCATCATAACTCCCTTAGTTTGTATGCTAGAAACTTTTATAAAAGCTCATTTAAAAGATCTTTGCAGGTACTTTGAAACATTACTTTTATGTTTTCTCAGAAAATTTGTCCTTTTCCCGTTACTGAGCGTTGAATGTTTTGACTTCAGTTTTCGACGGACAAGAAGTTACCTTCAACCAGCAATAACTTTGTTCGTATTACCAGGGGTTTACTCGTAAATTTTCCACTACCGGAACGCTGTCTGATGTGATGGAAAGGGGGTAAGGGAAATTTTTGAAATTTTCATTTCTAAAACACATATTTTACGTATATTTGGTGAGTTTAAGAGTGTAGATAATGTGCTTACTTTTATAAGAAAAGTACGCATTTATATGTAACTATTTTTGTAGTTGTGTATAATAGCACACAGCAAATTTTAGAGGCACATACTATTTTAAGCAAAAACTTGGTAAAATATCTCTCATTTAGTCAACAGCCTTAATCAGAAGTTTAAATCCTCGATAAAAGATTGTAAACCTAAACACATTTTATGTATTCAATAAATAATTTTTCTTATACAAGAACAATTAAGTTTTAAAATGGAACAAAAAAAAAAAAATAAAAATATTAAAAAAAAACAATAAACACAAAAGCAAGCTTATCAAGAGAACACAACACAGGTGCTTGTTAGTGAATTATTCTAACAACACTCAAAACTCACAAAACTAAACAATATCACAATGTCAACGTCAATGCGACCAGGCTCTTTTTAGTTTTTGACAGTTCGCGAGAGGTAGCATGTACCGGGCGCAAGCGCGCACGAGCCCAGGTGCATGTCGCTGTATACAGTCAACCCAAGCAGACAACCTGCTAAATGTGTTCAGGTCGTTCAGGTACCTACATTGAAATATTTTCCTCTTTCGAGGCGCCTGTCTCCTTCTTTGTATTTGTGACGACTTTTGTCAGTGTACAGCCATTGTTTATCTGTATTCCATGTTGTGCTCTCATTTGGGATATTTATTTTTTAATTAATTGATCGTGAAATTAAATGAGTTATTCGATAAGTATTAATCACTAAATGTGGTCCACATTATATCATGTTTGTTCTTATTTTGATTAAAATAATCTCATGAATATGTTATAAACTTAAAAGTTTAAGCGTCGCTGGTTTTTAAACTTTTCGGCCGCCTCGACTCTGAACCATCGGTCTCTTATTTGCAGTCGTTCGCAGAGCTCGTTGAATATCAAAGGCGTGCCACGAGGCTGGCAAAGGGTGTCTGGTGCTCCCAAGTTGTTACATTTCGATTCCGAGCTGAGGGACAATGTGTACAGTAGGCCCAAGCTAGCTGCGCACGTGGCAACCAGTGTATTAGCCGTCCTGCTGACATTCTACCAGTGTATCGGGCAAGGGAAGGGAAATGGTTTGAGTGAGTCACGGTACTACGCCGAGGCGGATGTTTTTAGAAAGGTACCCCCGCCTCGATCTCAGCCCACCCGTCTGATATGAAGGCCACGCGTGCAGCTAGCTTGGGCCTAGTGTACTTTAGCTGAGACTTTACTGTAGTTGGCTCGCATAAACGCAACACACTGTAATGTGGTGCTATCTTGAGGTTTTTCGATTGGCGATTGGCGGATGTAAAATTATGAACCGAGTATTGAATGAGTGGATGGTCCAATGCAACGTTAAAACAATAACCGGTACCAGGAACTGGCACATACTTTCTCACAAACACATTTAAATTACTAAACAGATTCACTGTGACTTGTAGGGTGGGGTAGGAGAGTTTTTCTTATTAAAGTTGGAGATTAACTAATACATATTATTATTATTATCTAGAGAGAAAACTATTCGATCGATTTCGAAAAAAATTGCACCAAACACGTCAATTAGGTCTTTATAGATGCACGTAAAAAGTTTTTGAAATTTTTTTAAAAACAACCCGTTTATGGCCAAAAAAAACCCCAAAAATAAATTACTATTATTATTATTAGCTAAACGAGAATTTTTAGAAAGATGCGGGTTTTTGTATATGGTAGGGCACATTAAAGGCTACAAATAAGCCAAATTTTATCAAAATCGTTAGAATCGTTTTTTTATAAAAAAATAATAACTGATTTTTTGGGGGTTTTTTGGCCAAAAAGGGGGTTGTTTTTCAAAATTGTTCAAAACCCTTTTTCGTGCATCTATACAGGCGTACTGGACATGTCTGGTGCAAATTTGGTTGAAATCGATTGAATAGTTTTCTCTCTAGCTTTGTATACATACAGACATACATACATACATACAAACTACATACAGACATACATACAGACATACATACAGACATACAGACATACAGACAGACATTTTGTAAAAAAAACTTTTTTGGACTCAGGGGGTCCCAAAACGGATATTTCCACAAAAATCTCAACATCGATTTTTTTTGCGATCACTATACTTTCTCTATACTATAGTATAGTGAGAAAGTAAAAATTAATAAAAAGCAGTACCGGAACGGCGGTCCGGTAACAGTAAACCCCTGCGTATTACATCTACAGAAGTTCAAAAGAAAAACAATCTACTTGTTTTTTTTATAACCTTCGTTTTATACATTACAATTTATTTGATAAAACGTAAGGTTTTCTAATTATTCGTGAAAACCGTTCAAAAACATGATTTTGTATGAAAAACAAACATATTCAATCATGCATAACTGAAAAAGTATTGACTTAACGAAACAATTTTACAGTAAACCTTTTGCTTGGAATTAATTGTTCTATCTATTCCCGTAGTTATTTTGAATATGATAATCCTCCCCCCCCCCAGAAGAGGAGACATCCTCACCCAAGGTAAAAGCACGAATCGGCACTAGGTCACTTTTGTTCCTCAAGATATTGTTGAATTACTGTTCAAATTTCATATCAATCGGTCTTTTCCGAAAGAATTTGAGCGGAAACCGTCGTTCACTGGACTAAAAAGGTTAAAACTTTCCACTTTCATTCTGATAAAATTTTGAAATCACTCTGATTGTTTAGAGTGGAAAAGTTTACATTTTGAAACAGTTTTTAGAAATTCTAAAACTGTCTCTTCCTGACTTCTAAACATATTAATCCCAGTGTGTTTTATTGTTATTTAAATTGATAAATGTTTCCCAGAGTGAAGGAGTCACATCGTCTACTTGTTCATACGTGAAAAGTGATAATAACCATAGGTAGGCTCTACCAATTTAATGCTTTTAAAAAATGAAGCATATTTTTGAACTGATCATCTAAGAGGGTAGACTATAGTCGAATTAAAACCAGAAACGTATTGGCAGGGCCGGTTTAACCCATACGCGAACTACGCGGCCGCATATGGCGCCACGAAAAAGTGGCGCCAACGGGACACAATATTTTTTTTTGTCAGAAGACAAAATTGAAAACAAGGTTATTTTCAATTTGTTTTACTGACAAGTGACCAACTTATTTTGTTTTTTCGCTCAGAGTTCAAGTATCAAAACACCACACCAAAGGTATTTATTCTGTTTGTACTTACAGCGCTTGAAAAATGCGTATACATAGTTGTACAGCACTTCAACTCAAGGCATTGATTTGTAGTTGCAGTTTGTAGTGAGCTGACGCTCGGCGGAGCACGGCGCCTTTTGGCTTCATGACTCATGCTCGAGATAAGTGCGCAGCGCCACCCAGGGCTCTATAACAAGGGCTATACCATTTGATCATTTTCGGTGACCCAGTATCGATCGCCTACGACGTCACTATGCTGACACGCACGAGCTGGTAATATTGCAGTAAAGTGCACGCTTTCGTTAACTCACTGTTGTAACTCGATGGAAAGGCTTCAGTAAAATAAAATTTATATATTCTTAATCTGCATAAAGTACGGATTCTAACAGTATAAAAAACTATTATTTTAACAGGTATTTCGAATTTTAATAATTGAAAATATTTGAGAATTATCACAGACTGACATGGAAAAGTTACTAAGCGAGGAAATTTTTATTTTTGGGTTATAAACAAACTTCTAGAGGGAAAGTTGTAGCCAATGAATTGATCTAAACTATCCAATTCACCGATTTGTGATAAAATGATTACATCATTATGAAATCGCTTTTTAAATGAGCGCGAGGAGGTGCCGCGCCGTGACTCCCGTTGTACTGTTGTTTGATACGGGAATAACGTTTATGTACATATTATTGTTATTTTAAGGTAATATAGTAAATCACTTGTCCCCAGGTAACTATGCCAGCTAGAAAAAAAGCAAGCATTTTATTTTAACATAAACTAATTATAATTTATAAGTATATATTTGATATTATTGAAGTGAACACAAAAAGATAAGTTGGAGGTTAACGTTTAAAAAATAATATCATTATCATATCTTATCATATTATATCATATCAAAAATAATATCCAGTATCAAACAACTGTAAAGTTAAAAAGTGGCTTCAGTCAAGGAAACATTTAAGTACTCCGCAAATTAGACAACAATGAACAAATTAAATAAAAGACAGCATAATTCTTTGTTATAAAGTAATTCTTTTAATTAAATATGAAACTAATTTTTTTTATGTAATTACGATTTTCTTTTTCCATCATTGATCTCTAATTTTATTTCTTTGAATGTACGTAATAATGATATTATTTTTTAAACGTTAACCTCCGACTTAACGTTTTGTGTCCACTTCAATAATATCAAATTTTAATTATAAATTATAATTAGTTTATGTTACAATAAAATGCTTACTTTTTTTCTAGCTCGCAAAACTACCTGCGGACAAATGATTTACTATATTACCTTAAAATAACAATATGTACATAAACGTAATGGATAGGGATGTAAATATTCCAGTATCAAACAACAGTACACCGGGAGTGGCGAAGCGTCACCGCCTCGCGCTCATTTAAAAAACGATTTCATAATGATGTAATCATTTTATCACAAATCGGTGAATTGGATAGTTTAGATCAATTCATTGGCTACAACTTTCCCGCTGGAAGTTTGTTTATAACCCAAAAATAAAAAATTTCCTCGCTTAGTAACTTTTCCATGTCAGTCAGTGATAATTCTCAGATATTTTCAATTATTAAAATTCGAAATACCTGTTAAAATAAAATTTTTTTATACTTTTAGAATCCGTACTTTATGTAGATTAAGAATATGTAAGTTTAATTTACTGAAGCCTTTCCATCAAGTTACAACAGCGAGTAAACGACTGCGCACACATTACTGAAATATTACCAGCTAATGCGTGTCAGCATAGTGACGTCAGATTGAAACTGGCGGCACAGTGCCAAGATCAAAGAAACGGTTTAGCCCTTGTTATAGAGCCCTGAACGCCACCGAGCAGAAGTTTCCTGTCACAACGAGAAACTTCCCCTCTCCCTCCTTCCCCTGATCACTCTCCCCTCCCAGAGCAGTACAGGTGCAATTTGCAACTATCTTGCTGCCGTAAGGTCAGTGTCAATCTGTCATCAAGTGTATTGTAATAACTAATAACTCGCAAACGCTAACCTGTTCTTTTAGTTGTATACCGTATTGGTATTGTTATGATGATTGTTGATAAGTGAATGATTACGAGTGTTAAAAATTGTTAATTTTTGGTTTTGCTAAAGTTTTTAATTGGTAAGGACTTTTGAACATTCTGTATTCTATTTGTCAAGCTAATATTTCAATTTGGTTTTCGACGTTTTCTACATGTTTAATCACATATATTATTTATCAATTCCACTTTATTGTCGGTACGTCATAACTTCCTTAATACATCATCAAATTACATGAATGAGGCATCATTTTAAAGCTTTCCTTAACCGCTACACCGAAAAAATATACAAAATACAATTATAAGAAAAAAAAGAAATAAATAATCCGAAAGTAACAGTGATGTAGGATCAAGTAAGTTGTAGGAATATTTTCCTGGCGTTGGCAACACTGATGATAACAATACCCAGCTGGAGAGCTGCCGTTACGCCACTACATTGCTATTTTTAATTAATTGTAAGCGTGGATATAAACAGCATTGTGGATACACCTATTTGTTGTTGTTTACCTTCTGCAAGTTGGTAAGTTGTTTAAAAATATATAGTAACAATAACAAAATTATTTCTCTTTAACATGGATTTAAATTAATAAAACACTCTTAGTAAGTTATAATGCGAATGCTTCGCACGGGTCAGCTAGTGTATATAATTAAAAATTCCTTTCTTGTCATCTACCTACACTTGTTTTTACTAATTTTCATTGTAATATATAACAACTAATATCGTATCCAAGTTATGCTGTAAAAATTTATTTCACATTTAGAAATAAATTGTTAATTTTTGGTTTTTCTAAAGTGTATATGATGTGTAAAAGTGTAAAAATGTTAAATTTACTGTGAATAATAAACAGTAGTTGAAAAAAGTCTTTTATTGCAAGTACTTTTCTAACCTAAACTTATAAAAAAGTTCTTCCCGAAAAAATTCACAAATAGGGTTTAGTTATGTTAATGGGGGTGGGGTGGGGGGGAATTCTAGGTGGCGCCGATTCGGATGTTCGCTTAACTCTGAAAAATTCCAAGAACCGGCCCTGCGTATTGGACTGCAGTTGTAGTGAGAGGCTCTTCGGGAACGATCGGATATTTTCGGCAGCGGTGTTGCCAAGTCGTTCAGAGTAGACACGGCACTACTGAGAGTGAGAAAGGCAGCCAGATAATTTTTCAAGTGCCCGATTGTCATTGGCCGAGCGCAGAGCCTAAAACCCCCACCGTAACGGCCGAACCTTCCCCAATACGTTTCTGGTTTTAATTCGACTATAATTGTAAACTTCTATGGTTGTATTTGTCTTAAGAGAGGAAAGAGGAAAGTATCACTTTGTCGATGTAAATAGCACCACGGGCTCAGCGACGGCTGTAATTTCGCTCGCCTGATGATAAGGCAGAAAATACCTCTTGGTAGGGCCTAGTACCTGGAGGAAAAGATATTTCGTCGCGTATGACCAGGTGTGTGACGGAGAAAAAACAAACATCAGTGTTTCGTAGTGGTTAACCTTACAGGACGGCTAATAGAGTAGATATGGTGATAGTTTTTACAGTTTTGTTATGTCAGTCATTCTATGTATCAAAGTCTTGCAGCTCTTTCACTTTAACTCTTTAATAGTGACATTTTACAGAGTGTGCTTTTTTTTGTGCTCCTGAGTGAAGAACCTAAGAGAAATGGCACAAAACACGGGAAATAGAAATGACAAATTTATTTTTGCCCTATGAGTTTGATATAAATTAAATAGATCTTATTTAACTGCCTCCAAACACTAAGTCATGTAACACTATTTTGTAATGTAACTTTGTTAGCGGCAATAATTTTCTGTGTTTAATTTTATTGACCAAGCGTAAGCGAGGTCTCCGTTTTAACTCGACCGTTCGGCATTTCGTCTGTGTCTGTATGTCTGTGTGTCTGTCTCACGATTACGGCCAAACGCCTTGACCGATTTTGATGATTTTTTGCATGAATGTTCCTTATTCCTTATTCCATGTATATATAAGGTTTTTTTTTTAATTTTTAACCCCTTAAATTAAATAAAAATGGCGGCTGGACCGTTTCTCTCAGTGTAAGCATTTTTCAAAAGCCAGTTTGTGGCTTAACCGTAAGTCGAATTTAAAAACTAATAGGATTTTCCCGAAAGCAAATAAAATTTAAACAAAATTGTATTCTTGATTTTTTTCCGTATCTCTAACGGTAAGCTCACAAAATGGCCGTAAACTTCGAATTTGTTAAAAATCGAATTTGTTAAAAATCGTCCAAGTTTTTATATTTCAACCATGTTTTTATACGTTTATTCTAAACCAATTCAAAAGTGTTCCATAGCTTTTTTGTAGATAAAGGTTTAAAGAATTCATATATGCCAGTAAAAAAATTATTGAAGTAAAATTAAGAAAGTTATTAGCTCAAGAAACAATCACGTTCAGTAACGAAAGGAAAATGTTTAACATTAGGCCTACATAAAAAGTAGTAAAAATTATTGTAATTTTTTTCATAAATGTAAAAAACTTTCGTAATTTAGTTCTAAATAGAATTGTATAAAAATATTTATCAATTTCAAATTTCTTATTTTGAAAACACCAGTTTTTATGTTCCTACTACAAGACTGCTAACAAAATTAGGCCTGTTTTGAATAGTAATTTAGGAATATATCATTTGCCCAAAAATGACATATTATTATAAGAAAGTGTAGAGGATAAATCAAAGAATTGAACTGTATACCTGTAAATTATCATTGTAAATTTCATAAAAGTATTTGACTTAGCTTTACTTGAATTACAAAATGAGATGAAACAAATGAAACCTCGCGGCGACAATGGACATACAAAAAATGACCATAGGACACCGTGGGAAGTGTTGGTACATGGGTTGAGATCACTATCACGACGCTTTAACATCGTTATTTTCATTATTTCGTATATTGGAATATGATATAGAACTTAAGTTAACTTATGATACATTGTTAAGTTTGAGTTATTTAAGTATGTAAATATTTAATTGTATGTTGTCCCTCTATAACGCGATATTTTTAGCCATCTTATTATTATTAACCTAAATGAAACACAATGCCTCTAAAAGAAAATCTTTAGCAGTTAAAGCTTAAGAAAAGAAATAAAAACGAGAACCAGAAATCCCGGAATTGCGGGAATTGAAAATAATGTTTCACTGGCTAAACCTTGTGCTTACTTTCTTACTGGCACATTATTTTTAACCTAAGCTCAAAACCACATTTGTTATTTCAACGAGCGAGGTCTACTGTTCACAGAACTACTAGTATTCTTATGTAGGAAAATTTTATGCTCCATGGTAACAAGGCTATGGTTACGTTTTTAAGCCGTCGTAAAAACATGTAGGGTAACGATTTTACTTGTACGGCGAAAAGGGCAGAAGGTTAAAGAGTAAAATAAAACTAGAGTAAGCAATGACGAACCGTGTAGCGCCTAGCCTGAGTCGAGTGATTTACTTTAACGGCTTCTCAATTAAACTTTCCATGTAACGAGTGGACACTGTAATTGCCAATTCTATTTTCAACAAAATACAGACAGGAATCACCGTACCCAGTTTAATCACTATTATCAAAGTGCATACAGGGTGAGGCAAAAGTCTGGAATATTATTTATTTCTGGTAACTAGATTTCAACTTGGGATATGTACATGACTATTAATTAGATGGTTCATTTCATTCATTTCTTTTATTAGTGATTACTAATGATTACAACTGTTCGAAAAATCTCTAATAACCTAATTTACTAAAGTTCTGTATATTTCGACATGAATTTTGGTGCGACCGATAGGGCAGTAGATAACATAGAGGTATTTCATAAAAATTTCAATGATAAATGTGTACTTTTTATTGCTTACATGTACATTGTTCAAATATCTTTTAAGTTGGAATTATTGTTTTAGTTTGTATCTCATAAATATATAGATTTTTTAAGCAATGTATACTCCTAAATTTCAAGTACAATAATTTAAAAAAAAGGTTTTTATACCAAAAATATTATTTATCAAAAATAATTTTGTATTGTGTGTAGAGTCTAAAAAATGAAATACAAAATAATTTTTGCAATCGAAAATTGTGACATAAATTACATGTTTATAATTTACTTATTTTTTTGTCTTACTGGACTGTTATATTATATAAATACCTTTATTTTTTGCATGAAATGCTGCTTACAGTCCTATCTTGTTATCACTGTTTAAATGGTGAAAATGGTTTCGTCTTTCCGGTGAGACAATGCCTGAAACAAAGGCGAAACTGTCGTCACCATTGAAACATATAAACGAGATAGGTATGTGAGCAGCAATCCAAGAAGCAAGTAAATGCATAGTTTTTTTTTTTTGTTGAATACTCCTCGAGTCCTGTTTTTCGTTTCTGTTTCTATGTACTTAAACGATGATACACGTTTCGCATTTTTATTCAGGCATTGTCGAATCAACGAGTACTGACTCAACAACGCAACGGTTCTATGTGTACGTGCGAGACGATGAACTATATAGGCCTACCAAAATATTTATAACTTGTTTGTGTTTTGTTGTGTTGTTTGTTGTTGTTTTTTAATGTGATGTGATGTAAAGTGTTTTGAGATTTCTCGTCGCGCATTAGATTAAACAAATGGAATCCTTTCACATGAATTATTATCGATTCGGCAATCCTGAATAAAAAGGTGAAACTTGCGAAATCGTTTAAATCGTTTTTGGGAGATCAAAAACACCACTACAAGCAGTATTTAAAACAAATTAATGTATTAAATATATCCAGTCCTGTGAGGCAAATAAAAACAAAACAAATAAATTTATCTATACATCTTTATGTCCGCCAAAATTAATTCTTTCCTTTGATTGAAAGAAAACAAAGTTCTTGTAATCCCTCAATTAAATATAAATTAAATACTCAATTTGTAAAATTTTTTGATAACATAAATATAATATCAATTTTGGTCAGTTCTCATTAAATTTGAAGGTACCTATCAAAACTATTAGGCTAATGGCATCTCGATTCTTCATCTTGATGAAACTGCATCATCCAAAACTGAAATCCGGTATAATATAGCACGGAATATAATACAGTAAAGACCACGAAAGAATACCGTTGAGGGATGGGCTTGTTTACACTGAGACGTTTAGTTTGAGACCTTGAACGCTCCAATCGCCTTAGTGCGACGTTGTCACGTTCTTCCCTCGCTTCTAACTGAACGCGGCTGACTCAACGCATTTATAATTCTTTAAACTGTGCGCTCAAGCCTCGAGCGGTAAGTACCAGGAGTGTTCGAGACTAGTAGATTTGGCAATGTTGCACGCCCATCCTATTGGTCGCCACGCAACGGTATTCTTTAGTGGTCTTTAATATAAATATTAATTATACCTATAAATAAATAAGAATATGATCATACATTATCACTCACATGACTTTGTAACAATATTTCATGGTTAAAAATTCTGTTTAGGGGCCAAGATATGTTCTAGATTGCTGTATGTATATGTAGCTCAACAAGTCGATGAATTACTAAATTTCGTTACATGTTGCCACGCCGCACACGCGCAATCGTTTTTAAAATTTTTAATTTGAGTTTGCCCTTAATAACTTTGCGCGTATACGTGGACAAGAAATAGGAAATACGCTAACTTTCCTAAATCTTAAAAGATTGGTTTGTAATAAATACACTTTAGATAAAAAATACTAGCTCTTGTCAGACTCCCTCTCTGGGTCGTGTCGTTTGAAGTTATTTGGTCACACACAAGAAATAATAAACCTTATTCACTATCTTATTTTAGAGCACTGATTAACTTATGGTATAGGGTATTTAATTTATAAATAAAAAGAAATGAAAACTTGAAAACTAAACTTTTTTAATTTCAAAAACAAAAACAAATTAATTATCTTTCTTAAGTCATTAAAATTTCAAACAAGTATAGTATAGATATTTACACATATGATATTTTTTACACTTATTGAAACGCTTTTATACCATTGTGAGAATAGGGAATATTCCTGAATGATTTTACTTTTACACTTTCCCCTGAATTTACTGTTAATTTTAATATTATTTATTTTTAAAATTTATTATTGGATTATTTTTATATTATTTAAAATTTATATAGCTTGGTTATTTGTTACTCACAAATAATGATGATTTATCGCAGCTTTCCTCCTCGGTGGTTTAGGCCTTGGAATGAAGTCCTTGATCTTCTTCTTCCTTCCTCTCAGGATCTCTCCTCTTCTTTGATGTAGAATGATTTCTTTCTTCAATCCCTTAGGATCCTTCTTCTTTAAATTATAGCGATTTATTACGGCCCGCTCAACTGTACCGGAGTTGGTGATAACCGCCGACCGACTTGCTGCTTCTGC
>JAGFPH010012906.1:0-28301 GCA_018207615.1 Philaenus spumarius | reverse complement strand
AATACATTGCGTGCTTCGCACTCCAACCCGCATATTGGGAGTATTTTCAATACAAAATACATTGCGTGCTTCGCACTCCAACCCGCATATTGGGAGTATTTTCAATACAAAATACATTGCGTGCTTCGCACTCCAACCCGCATATTGGGAGTATTTTCAATACGCAATACATTGCGTGCTTCGCACTCCAACCCGCATATTGGGAGTATTTTCAATACAAAATATGTTGCGTGCTTCGCACTCCAACCCGCATATTAGGAGTTATTTCAATACAAATTACATTGCGTTCTTCGCACGCCAATCCCCATATTGGGAGTGTTTTCAATACACAGAGTGGTGCTTGCTTCGCACGCCAATTTTAAACCTATATGCAATAGCACACGTAGACAGAATTATTATTTTGCAAATAGCAGTACGTTCCAGTCTTATTTTTTTTCCCCCTGAAATTCTGAAAGCATTCGGATAATTAGCGATTCGTTTAGTTTGATTTCGGATAATTGGAGTTTTACTGTCATTGGTTTATGAATAGCGTATATATTTTACAAATAAACGATAGTAATAAAAACAGTCAATATAAGTAAAACATGTTTAAGTTTGGCCAATCCTAGTCTAGTATATAAATCATTTGAATGGGGTTTTAAACTAGGGTATGATAAGGAAACATTTTTTAAATAATTTCGATGGAATCATAACCCCCTTATTTAAACATATTGTGGACATTGCACAACAACAATATCTCATTGCATATTATATTTATTTATAAACCTTATATCTATTATTTCTCAAAGGTGATTTTTCTCTAAGCGATATCTCCCTTAAGTCTTCATCAAAATTAATAATACTAGCATCCTTTTAAAGCTTATGTTCCCTGCTATTGATGAAAAATAGACAAACAGCTTACAATTCATGTTTTCGTTACAAAAATTTATTTTAAAAAACATTGTATATTATACTTTAAATCAAATAAACGATTATATCCAATCATCCGTTTCGAAATGGCATCTGTTTGATAATTTCAAACCTATATTACCCCAAAAAACGTAAATTTTAACAAAAAATGCCAGGACATCTTTTTTGTAGGCCTTTTGATTCCCTATCGGATGGTAACTGTAAAAACAATCGGATGAACGATAATAGTTATTTTACTTAAAATATATCATTGCTAGGTATAACCTCATGTCAAATTTGAACTCAATCGGTCAAACCGTTCTGTAGATATCAATTATTATTTTGTAAAAAACACATTCAGACAGACGAAAAAGTAAGCACCGTAGACCCAAGGTTTAAATGTGAAAATATGTTTGTCTCGATCCCAGGAACAAATCTACAAAAAGGAACCAGACAGCTCGGGGACACCCTGTATAAGTGGATTTTTTTAAATATATCACACAACACATTTTGACAAGAATGACATAGTTTTACCAAAAATAAACACAAACACGCTGTAAGGGAAGGTTTACAGTGTGTTGTCAAAAGATTTTGAAATAAATCTGTACCAAGAATCACCTGATTCTGCCCCTGAAGGCTCCCAAACCCCTGTATAACTCACCTTTACAGAAGCGACGCCCAAACATGATCCCACTAACTGCGATGCGACGTAGAGGAAATATGCTGGGATAGAGATCTGACCATGCATGAGCGAAGCGAGTGATATGGCTGGGTTTATATGAGATCCTGAGATGTGACAGAATATCTGAAAAAGTCAAATGTAAGATTAGGCCTACTTAACATTATGTTCATGTAAAATGACATGTTCTTTATGAAGCCTACTATTAGAAACAAATGACACATTTTTTATTCCAACATTTACCGTCAATTGTGCATGGAATTTAGGTGGATTATGTTTCAATCGTACGTAGGCTATCGACTCTCGTCATCATGTGAAGACTTGCAACTAAGTTTGCATAAACTCTAAACATCGAACATAATAATAGGCCTTAGCAGTGTACAATACCTGAGAGGAATCAGTTCCATAGCTATCATGAAAACTAAGTTGTTCATGAACGTCAACTCCTATAGAAGCGAGTGTACGTCCGTACATGAGTAACATAATAATGTACGTATGCGAGTAACATATAATATAACAGCTCTGTAATACTGATACAAAACCAAGTGTTACAAGTATATAGATTATAGTGTTTGGTTATGTTTACAACTTCAATCATTACAATATTAATTATAAGTGACTTTTTACTCACGTTAGTGATCCTTGTTGGGTTTTTCTATCTAAAAAACAATTGCAATTTCGGAATTAACTGTCCATCATCAAGATATATAAAAATATTATGAACACAAAACAACAAATATTCACTCCGTTTGGAGATCGTTAAAGTTCAATTCGCACTGTCGTATCGCGAACATTGACGAGCACGCCGTTTGGCGAGTTAGCATTGGCAGTCAATTACAATTAATATTCTAGTCGCTCTCGATGACCTTACTAATTAAATAGAATAGACTATCCAAACTATGGTTGTTTCCGCTCTTTTTTTAAAATTAAATTTCCCTTTTACATAATAATAAATATTTTAATATATGTTAAGTTCACTGAAACAAACTGAAGCAATTAATTTATAAATTTAATGTTGGAATAGAATATGTATTAATTTAAATTATTTCTATGTAGTTCACAACTCATTTACCTATGCGGTGTTACAATTTTATGAAAAACTTTCATTTTAATGTCATTAATAATTGACCGAGCGAAACGAGTTCTCCGTTTTAGCTCCTCGACCAATCGGCATTTCGTCTGTGAGTCTGTCTGTCTCACGATTACGACCAAACGTCTTGACCGATTGTCAAGATTTTTTGCATGAATGTTCCTTATTCCTAGGCCGAACGATGTATATATAAGGTTTTTTCCTATTTTCATTTTTAACCCCTTAAATAAAATAAAAATAGCGGCCGCACCGTTTATCTCATTGTAAGTTTTTTTTCCAAAGCCAGTTTGTGGCTTAACCGTAAGTCGAATTGAAAAACTAATAAGAGTTTGGCGAATAGTAAATTTGATGTTCTACAAAATTGTTATCTTGATGATTTCCCGTATCTCTAACGGTAAGCTCACAAAACGGCCGCAAACTTCAAATTTGTTAAAAATCGTCCAAGCTTTTGTATTTTAACCATGTTTTTATACGTTTATTCTTTATATCTTCATAACACCTTGTAATTTTATGGAGAGAGAGTGAAAGAGCGCTACCTGCTTGTCTTGCTCTTTCCTGCACTACGTCAGTGTGGCGAGTGTGGCCGCTGTGACTGTGAGTGAGTTGTAACGAGATAACGAGCCCGAAATAAGGAGCCCGATTGGCGTTGGGTCGCATTTACTGAGTTGTAGTCCTTTACCAACTACATTCTCTTATTCATTTTGTTTCTTTGTTGCACCACACAGTATTTAGAGTCGAAGACTAATAAATTGCATAATAATTTTTCACTGGCTAAACCTTCTCCTTACTTCCTTACTAGCACTCTATTTTTAACCTAAGTTCAAAACCACATTTTGTTATATCAAAGAACGAGGTCTACTGTTCACAGAACTACTAGTAGAGATTATTCATCGAAAGACTACTGTAGCACTACCTAGCGGCTACATTATGCACTAACAAGAGCTTGGAGATTCACGGTAGACACAGTGACATAACTACTTCAATGTAGGTCAGCGAAAATCACTTTATTTAAATAACTATTCTTAAGTTCATATTACTTCTTATTTATTTACTTAAAATTCATTTAATATTTTATAATACTGTTTATACTTAACCCCATGTGTGCCAGAAATTACAAAATTAAATTTGTATTTATAAATGATAAGACGGTTTTAATTATATTGCATTAATTAACACGACATAATAATAATAATAATAATAATAATAATAATAATAATAATAATAATAAATAGTAATAAAATATTAGAATTACCATATATGATACTTAAACTTTCTCTCGGCGTTTCAGAGCTCATTTAATTTAAACTTAATAATTCTTATTTTATGTTAAGTACCAGGAGACCGAGCTAAAGCTCGATTATAAGCAGGGCTATGATTTCAATAATAAATATTGGATTATTGAGTTTTGAGGTTAGGCCTATAACATTAAACAACTAAATAAAGGGTATATACAACATTAGGATTACCTGTAATAAAAATACAGTTTAAAGGATTAACCATAATCTCAACGCTATGCCTCAGAAATAAGTCAGGCCTAAATTAACGTTTAATATTTCAATATCGATTTAGGCCTAGGGCCTAGTTCGCTCACGTCAATAACTATTATTGCAAATTTCCGTGAACATCGTTTAGGTTAGGCCTATAACATTAAACAACTAAATAAAGGGTATGTTTATTTAGCAGAAGTATTCGTTGCCATGGTAACTATAAATAGATACAACATTTAGGCTTACCTCTAATAAAATATACAGTTTAAAAGAAAGCAGATGATTATTGTAATGGCATTGAAAACATTTGCATCAGCTGTGCTTTGTATTGTTTAAAATGGACAAATTTCACTTTTTAATTTAATAAAAAGACGTAGAAAACGAATTTTCCCAGACTGGTGACCATTTCCAATCGATTTCTCGTGGCCAAAAGCCCCATATAAAATGAAAAAATGAAAAATCCTTAGACGGAGATTCCAGATCCATTTAGCAGACAAACAATTATCTCTCGCTTTAGAAGATAAGATAAGATTAATGCAATATAAATACAGCCTTATCATTTAGAAATACAAATTTAATTTTGTAATTTGTTGTATTGAAAAAAAAACCAGTTAAAATACTTTAAGTCGGCCGATTAACATGGGAAAAACACACAATTGTTTGTATTATGATAAATAATGCTAAAGTATCGAGTTTTTTCTCAAATAATGATTATTTATTACATTATTAAATGTGAACTTCTCTAGTACATTTTTATGGCTCTATTGTTGTAAACCATATTAGTAATGTTAATTCAACTAAGAAAGTTTACAATGCTAGTGCAGCTCAAAGTTGGCCAAATGTAATCAAATTTGGTATCGAAATTATCAGGAAAGTATCAGGAAACGAAATATGATGTTAATTTTTATTTTCACTCAAGACATACAGAATTGCAATTTTATACTAGAGTATGCTATTGGTTCACTCAGGCGGCATTAATAAGGGTCAGTTTTATGACGGGCGAGACCGACCCTAATTACTCACCCTCGTTTCCTCGATTACATGACAGTTCCCCGCACACTGACGCTTCTAAAAAAAACCTAAAAGGTAACTTATAGTATTTAGTCACAGTATGTTTACCTGTATTCAACATTTAACAGTAGAATGTAAAACAACGTCGTTGTCGTTGTCTGCAAAAATATTAGGCTAGGGTCGAATAGTAAACTGACGCCACCCCTGTAACCTACAATGCTAACTGGCAAAAGTATAGGCCTACATTAACACTCCAGTGGTTCATTGGGTTAGTTCCTTGGGAGAGGGGGGGGGGGGGGTCAGTCGAGATTATTTCTGAGTCATTAAACAGGTAGCCACGTCCAAGGGCTGTGGGGAACTGTCCGGACACCGTTGCCTCAACTTAACTCGAGACGGGCTTTAGAAATCAAATAAAAAACACAACATTGTTTACGGGTATTGTTGGCTGATCTGGCAGTATACTTACAGTGACCGCGGTCGTGACGGCGAAAGCAAAGCTCAATATGACGTTGAGGTGAGTAGCGTGGTTGGATTTGACCTCTTCGATCTCTCCGTGCAGACTGCTACAACCGAGGCCCACGAGAATAGCGGTTCCCAGTATCTCAGCCACCACTTTGGCGACCCATATCCGTACCTTGTGAGCGTCTAGATTGCGGAAGTCCTCGTCGCCACGAAGTTTGGCCCATAAGTCTGCAAAGAAAACGAAAATTTGATTTTAACGCTAAGAACTGTGCGAAAGATCAAATCTAACATTTTAATCACTTTTTTATAACAATAGGTATAACAGTAAAGAGTATTTCATTTGTTTATTAACTACGTTTTACTCAAATCTCCCCAGAACACGTTTTTATTTGTCAGTAGGGGAGGCCCCTGCGTGCTCCGCACGCTAACTTAGTTGAACCTTCTATACACATCATTATGTTATGTTTTCTTTATAATAAAGGATTAATAAAAACATCAAAGCTAAGGCGGTAAATAATGTTCAAATCAAATTATTTTGTACTTAACCTAAAAGTTAGAAATACAAATAACTGTTTCAAGTTTGAAATCATCAGTTAATGGAAATATTAGAGCAAACAGCTGTTTTATCTGTTACCTATTTTATTCAATCGGTTGCTATGGTAATAAATGTAAATACATGTGTTGGTTCATCAGTCTAGGCCTAACCTAAGATTTTTTCCGACTAAATTTACAAATATTAAAATAAAAAATGTTTTTAAATCAGTTTGAAATCAGCTCTTAATGGAAATATTAGAGAAAACAGCTGATTACTCTATCAACAATAAACATAGATATTTATTATTTAGCATGGCGCTCCCATTGCCCTATATTCAGTATAGCGTGAGTTGTGTTTACTTCAACAGATCACGTTGTTCACAAAAACCTATCTTAAAAGTCAAAAATACAAATAATTGTGTTAAGTTTGAAATCAGCTGATAATGGAAATATTATAGGGAAACAGCTGACTACTGTTATTATTATAGTCAATAAACATATCCTATAATGGCGCTTACATTTTTTGTTAAATATTGAGTATATTATTTTTGTTGTTTTTATGTTCAATAGATGCTGACTGTTTTTTTTTTTTTTTTTCAAAAAATATATTCAATGGAAAATTATCTCAAAGAAATCGGCGAAGAACTTTCGTAGATTAGCGATTTTGAACAAACGAACATTTGCATTTTTATTTAGACCTACCTATATAGATTAATAATTCTGTATAAATATATGTGTATACGGGCATAGATCATGAATAATAAAATAGATTATGCACGCATACGGCGAAAAAAAAGGTTGTCGGGAAAATATTGCATGACCGCGCCGCGAGGTAGCGCTAGGGAGAAATCATTCAAGGCATTGGTGCTACACACCGCTTTCGTCGTTTCCCCCATAGATCGCGCCACTGTCGTCGAATTTCCAGTGAATTGAAATAATGCATTGGATCGGAGTTCTGTTAGGTTATCCAAATACAATGATACGGGTGAGTTTTATGCCCTGGCACACCTGGATATAATTTAAACGGCCTGAGATATCAACGTGAGACCTTGACCATACTTGTTAGAACATTTATTTAACTTTTTTAGGTGGTTAGACATTTCGCCCCCCTATTCTAAAGGGGGGCAACTTAAAATTTTCAAATGCAAACCCCCATCGTGTGACCCGTCATTTTAAAGGGCATAAAAAAAGTAATCGAAAGGCGTAAATTAGTGGTCTCTATGTTACCCCCGTCAAAAACTGCAGCCGTTCCAAAGTACGGGCGAAGTACTTCGTAAATTTATTATAAAGATAAGTTTTCAACTCCTTATCAAATGCAAACATCGTGGAAAGAATGAAAAGGTTCATTTAACAGAGTAAAATACTATAAACAATAGGAAAATAATGTATTTCCTTGTTCTGTTGTTAGTTACATCATAGATCATGAATAATAAATAGATCTTGCATCCATGCGGGGGCTGTGTGCCGGAAAAAAGGTTGTCGCGAAAATAGTACATGATCGCGCCGCGAGGTAGCGCTAGGGAGAAATCATTGGTAGCATTGGTGTTTCATACAGCTTCCTTCGTTTCAATAATAGGTAACGCCACAATCGTCGAATTTCCAGTGGAACAAAATATTGCATTGGATCGGAGTTCTATTAGGTTATCCAAATACAATGGTTAAATTAACTCAACACGCTTTGGAAAAAATGAATAGGTTACCGCGTGGAAGCTTCCATAGTCCGAGGACGCAAGCTCGAGATATAAACTAGCAAAGCGAGTGTTGCCGCTGCGAGCGGGGCGAAGCAGCGCGTGTGCCGGGGCTAGAGGCTGAGGTGGTAACAAATTCTACCAGCCGTTCAAAGCCTTCGTGAGTGTACCAATTTCGCAGCCGAACCGCTGACGCGAGTTGAGCGAATTCCCAAAGTTAACTGAATATGTTTTAGGGTTTCAACAAACTATTTGGGAAACTGGTCGACTCACGAAGGCGCTAAATTTCTGCCTGGGTCCACGAAATTAGTAGAATTTTTAGATACTACCCCCAAAAAAAGTTTCGTTCTAGTATTTAGTAGTAGTAGAAAAATCGCAAATAATTATTCCTTCCGGTTGTTGGATTTTTTTTGGTAACAAGAACTTAGAAAACCAATGTGTGTATACATACTTAATGACACACCAATACGTGTTCTGGGGACCATGATCAGTGCTCATTGACTAGTGCTCACCGTAAGAGTCACGGCAATAGCTCATCTTTCTTTATTGAGATTCGCTACTAAGAACGTCGCCCACTCAACCTTATGTATAGCAACGAGGCTAAACTCTTGCTAGCTCAGATTTGGCTCTTTCAAGATCAATTTCTCTGCTAATATCTTTGGTGGGTGCTCTTTAGTGAAACAAAATGGCCGAGAGATTCACTAGTCTGTTACATTTCGAACCGCTAACATAGTGGCGCAGATTCGAACCTGTGCTTCCCCATCTTCATTCAATTAGTGTTACCACAGACTATTAGTAATTCTATAGTCTGTGGTGTTACCCATGAATACAGAACGCTTAGTCAGCCCGGATGATTGCCGCCAAATCGAGCTTAGAGCGGCAGCCTGCAGGCAGCGCTTGCTGAAAATTCCCACCCGTCTGGGACGCATCAATCCTCCGCGCTAGGTCATTCTCTGTCTCACTCACACTCGCCGTACGACAGTAGAGCTCTCGCTACCTTGTCAGATTAGATTCAAGTAATTCGACCAGGCAGCTGAAGCGCTGACGTCAGTTGAACAGATTTCCAAAACTAAGTTTATAGGCCTGTGTTTCAGGGTTTCAACCAACAATTTGGGAAATAGGTCTATTCACGACGGTGCTAATTAGCTGCAAAATGGTTCGCACGCCACTCCGCATATAGGGAGTGTTTTCAATACACAGTGATTTGCGTGATTTGGCAACCCCCGTATTGTGATTATCTTCAATACAAAAAGCATTGCGTCCTTCGCCCGCCAACCACCGTATTAGAAGTATCTTCAATACACAAAGCATTGCGTGATTCGCACGCCAATCCCCGTATTGGCAGTATCTTCAATACACAATGCATTGCATGCTTCACACGCCAACCCCACGGTAGAATCCGCCACATGGCTTTGAACCGAGTACTTTTATGGTATTTTACGTTTTAATCGATTTTGGGGGAACCAAGCGAGCTATAAGGTCGCGTAAAAAAAAATGTGCAGAATAATATCCTACATTTACGTTTGTAGAAAAAACTCTTAAAAAAATCATTCTCGTAGGAAAAATCTCAAAAATAGCTACTTCCGTTCAAAAAATGTGCTTCCGGTTTTTGGATTTTTTTGGCTAAAGAACACGTCCGAGCGACGTAGACAACCAACATGTGCACCAAATTTGGACCAAATCGGACTTACAATGCGGCCACTAGAGTGCGAACACCAAGGCCTATATACATACATATATACCTGGAGACCATAATCGGTGCTCTTTTACTACTCCCGACCTTAGGTTTTACCATAAGGGTCACTGCATAGCTCATTTTTCCTATGGAAATTCGCCAACTAGGCTGAATCTTTAACATGGACGTTGCGCTTCTTATAGTTTCTGTAATCATTGGTGTTACTGGTGCAAAGGCGTTAAGTGAAGGGGCAGAGGTATGTGACACAATACAAGCCGCGTGACAGTAAAAATATAATTTGAAAACCAAAATAGCCCAGTTGACTGACTAATAAAAACAGTCCGAATTTATTAATACCAGCGCAGTTTGACTATCACCGCCTGCATGGCGTTAGGCCAAACTCAAAACTCAGTTGACAACAGTACGTGCTTTGGCTGACTGGACAGAGTCCAAGTTCATATTACCCGTGACTCGAAACATTCGTAACACAGGTTTGGATTTGGTATTCCTCCAGTGAAAGATTTGATTTTATACATTAATGTGTTTGCTTTTATAGAGATTGGTAACTGGTAACTGTTCTTATTATTGTTTGTATTTTAAAGTGTCCGTTCTGTGTCTATGTTTAAGATCGATAGTGTTTATATCTGTTTATCTATACTTATAAAAGCCTAATACCATTGACTCATTGACTCATCACAGTTTCTCCAAAACCACGAGGAATACAAACATGAAATTTGGCACTAATACTCTTTATAGGCTGTAGACGCGCACTAAGAAAGGGTTTCCGAAAATTTGAAATTTTAGGGAGGTTTTGGGGGGTCAAAGTTACTAAATCACGATTTATCAAAACCTACCGAACGGATTGGAATGAAATTGGGTATGTATCTCCTCTAGGGCCATAAATGCTCGCTAAGAAAGGGTTTAGAAAAATTCGAAATTTTAGGGGGATTTGGGGGGGGGGGATGAAAGTTACAAAATCACGATTTCTCCAAAACCATCGAACGGATTGGAATGAAATTTGGTATGTAGCTTCCCCTAGAGCCATGTGCTCGCTAAGAAAGTTTTTCAAAAAAATCGAAATTTTAGGGGAGGTTTGGGGAATCAAAGTTACTACAAAAATCCATCGAACTGTTTGGAATGAAATTTGGTATGTAGCTTCCTCTACGACCCTAGGTACTCGCTAAGAAAGGGTTTCAAAAAGTTCGAAATTTTAGGGGGGTTTGGGGGTCAAAGTTACTAAAAAGAAACACCGAACGGATTGGAATGACATTTATTATGAGCTTCCTCTAGGGCCCTAGGTGCTCGCTATGAAAGAGATTTTTTTAAAACGACATTTTAGGGGAGGTTTTGGGGGGTCAAAGTTACTAAAAATCCCCATAAGAAATACATAGTGTAATATATTTATTGATATAATATACTTTTTGTTAATATTTACATTTAACTTTGATTTGTCTATCCGTGCAAAGCCGGGTTGGGCCAGCTAGTAATGTATTATTTATAAAAGCTCACTGACAATATTGTCAGATTATTAACATTAATCAAGAAAGCTCACTGACAATATTGTCAGATCTATCAACATTAGTTATGAAATCTCACTGACAATATTATCAGATCTATAGTTTGTGCAAATAGGGAAGGCGGTTGGAAAAGGTTCCTACCTGCCATTAACCTCGCACACGCACGCAAACTCACGATCTACCGACCCGCATTAGTTGCGGTGCTTTACCTATTTGTTAGCTGTTCTCAATACCTAAGTATTTTTTATATTGCACTTTAAAGAAAACGTATGTTAGTGTGATTCTGATTCTGATTTATGATCCAGTAATTATTTCTGAGCAAATGGATACCAAACACGGCATGTATACAACAAACCATTAAAATAAATACTAACACGAGTTGTTTCTCGAGCAAACTTTGGTTGCTATTATAAATATTTGTTGCAATTTTATTTTTATTCCAGTTGCTAATAACAATGGAAAATAAAAGTGCTTTTAAACAATTGTGAAACACAATTAAATACAATCTAAAGTAGGCCTAGGTAGAATTGTGTACATTTAAACATAAAAATGGTTATATATATCAACATTAGTTATAAAAGGTCACTGACAATACTGTCAGGTCTATCAACATTAGTTATGAAATCTCACTGACAATATTGTCAGATATATCAACATTAGTCGTGAAAGCTCACTGACAATACTGTCAGATCTTTCAACATTAGTTATAAAAACACACTGACTAATATTGTCAGATCTATCAATAACAATCGCGATAACTGTGACAAAGTTGACAGATGTACCGAAATCATCGCATATTTATTCTGCTATAAATCATTTATTATTCTCTATGATACAGTAGCACTAAGACCTGCACTTTAAATTGTACCAATCTCACGGTACGAGGATCCAGAGATCAGGAGTCCACACAAATGCAACTTCAGTTGCTGGCTTTCGGAGTTTCAGTTATGCCACTGCTCAATCTCTATTATTAGGTATACAATTAGCAAAACATAAAGTTGGAAATAAGTTGCAAAACATAAAGTAGGCCTACTCTCTTCTAAGAAACGTTACAAAGTACAACTGTGAGAAATAGTTACCCAGCATTTAGAATTCAGGACATTATTTCATTGAATACCCACCTCCTTTGAAGAAGGACATCTCTTCTAATACCTTTACCTGAAAATAATTCAGAAATTACGCCTTTTTAATGGCTACCTACAATAAATTAGAAGTTGGTGACAAAGCATCTATAGAATCCAGTTTATTATGCAAATAACTGAACTATTAGCTAGACTTATTAATCAAAAAACAATTTAATTTTGTCCCTTTATTTATCTGCCATTAATTGGTATTCTAGTAGTCGATTTTAATTTGTTTAAAATTGTAATATTTTAAAAGTTGTGAATGTAATACTCTTATTAAATTTTAGGTTATGTCATTATTAATAGTTGTTGAACGTTATTTTGGTTGTTTTGTTACTTATAAAGGCCTACCATAACTGTTAGTTTACTAGTTATATTTTAATTAAAGTGTTTAAACAGTTTATCACGTGAGATTAACATAGGCCTAGAACTATTAAAATAAATACACATTTTACTACTTACCACTAAACAATAAATAGTAATAAATATAAAAACTTGCATAATGTTAAACACATATTTAGGTTATTAATTTCCACTATTTTATGTTTGTGCTAATCAGCTGATTTTTGTGGTTCTATTTTGATGACAATCAACTGCTGTTATTATATATATCGAATTATTTGCTTTGTTATGGTTGAGCCACCCGCCGCAGAGCGCCACTTGCTTCAGCATTTGCCAATCAAAGCGTTGTGTACAATTACAATATCATGAAGGCCTATATGTTGGTTATGTTTAATTTATTTTTGCTATTCAAAATCCAGTAACAAACCGAGTTTGTAAAGTAACGACAATAATAATAAATGTAAAAATATACACGAAACAAATAAAATATCTACATAATTTGTGTAGTTATCCTTCGTTCTAAAAACACGAACTCATGATCAAACTGCACTAATGTTTCACGCTAACGAAAGACGAACTAACCAAACACATAGGCCTACCATAGTTCAAACTAATATCAGAAGGCATTTCATATTGATGTTTTAAAGGACGGTAGGCTACATGACATGAATGGATATATAGATGTGAGAATTGAAAAGGTCGTCCCCGAGTCCTCTTCAATATTTCCTTTAGAGCAGGCAGGTATATTAATTGTATGTAACGCCCTTGAAAAAAATAGTATCATCTCATTCACATGAATACAATGTAAGTACAAACAGCTGTAAAAATAACTTCCTCTGGCGGAATCTATATCAATCTAGCCTATACTAATATTACATAGGTACAATTTGTTTGTTTGTTTGTATGTAGGGTATAATCTCTGGAACTACTGAACCGATTGAAAAAGTTTTACTTACAGAAAGCTGCACTATCCCTGAATAACATAGGCTATAATTAATTCCTTTTGTTAAAAACATTTTTATTTCAATGCTAGTGGACCCAGCAATGCTTCGCTATTGCTTGATTTAATTTAAAGGGTAGTTATTCCATTTCATTACATTGACGTAAGAATGTTTGAGTTGAATTAAAATATAGTAAGCATTTTTAGTTTATTTATGTTTTTGTTTGCTTTAAGTTGGTCAATTTAACCTAAAAAAGCTCTTTGTTTTGAAGAATAATAAACTGATTATAAAAAGCTGAGTAAAGTTGCTATGGTAATAAATGTAAACAAACATGTCTTACTAAGCTTTTTATACGAACAGCTGATTTAATGTACTATGTTCTTGAGTCCATACAAAAGAGGCTGTTTAGTGTTTCCAAATTTGAAACTTGTTCGTGAAACTTTTCAAATTTTTCTTTGTATAAAAACCTAGTTCGGACTATTACAAACATTTTAAAGCAAAAAATAACCAAATTGGTCCAGCCGTTCTCAAGTGATGCGCTTACAAAGGAACAGCAAGTCATTTTTATTATATAGATTCGTAAATTTAGTCGGGAATTTTTTTTAGGTTAGGCCTAGACTGACGTACCAACACATGTATTTACATTTATTACCATATCAACCAATTGAATAAAATAACATATAAAACAGATGATTGCTCCAATATTCCCATTAACAGCTGATTTCAAACTTTGAAGCAATTATTTTTGTATTTCTAACTTTTAGGTTAGGTTTTTAAAGTGTAGACCTGAGGATTGCTGGTTATTAACCTTTGTTATAACTGCTGTTATAAAATATACGAAATAATTTGATTTGAACATTTAACAATATTTACCATCTTAGCTTTGGGGTTATCATTAATCCTACACCTTTATTATAAATAAAACATAACATATGTTTTTGGAAGGTTCCATCGGGAGTTGGCGTGCGGAGCACGCAGGGGTCTCCCCTAGTAAGTTAATATTTGGTTAAATTAAGTAAATTAATAATGGTTTAAGCAACTTTTCGAAACACGTTACTTCATCATTTCCCCGAATGAAAACTATAGATGATACAAATGTTTTCATTATTTAAACAATACAGAGATGTTTATTATTGATGGCTTTAAAATTGGTCTATAATATGAATGTACCAGAGAGCACCTTTTACTTTCTTGCCATCTCTGCCTCACATTAAAATAAATTAGAGTTTCCGTATACTCTTCTTTTTTCAGTTAAACAATATTTATGATCTATTGAATTATCAAAACGGGTAATTCCTTTATTTTAACGTGTATGTAAAAAAATTAGAAAATAATTTACATTATATGCCCGAACTATCTGGTCCTCTTTTGTGAATTTGTTCCGGTGCTTACTTTTTCGTCTGTCTGTCTGTATGTGTTTTTACAAAATAATTGATACCTAGAGAACGGTTTGACCGATTGAGTTCAAACTTGACATGAAGTTAAACCTAACAATGATCTATTCTAAGTAAAATAAGCGATTAAGTCCAATCTTGCGTTTTAAAATGGCGTCTGCTTGAAAATTTCAAATTTAAATTAACAAAAAACCGTACATTTTAACAAAACATTTCAAGACGCCTTTTCTAACGGATGATGTAACTATCAAAACAATCGGAAGGAGGGTAGTGGTTAATTTTAAAGATAATAACAGCACATACTGTTATACGAGTATAACAACTTAACTATTATCCTTAATCCGATTGTTTTGACAGTTCGTTATGCCAATCGGTAAAAAATAAAAAGGGGCTACAAAAAAGATGCATTGACATTTTTTGTTAAAATGTACGGTCTTTGGGTAATTTATTTTTGAAATTTTCAAACAGTCACCATTTTTAAACGCATTACTGGTTATAGTAGCTTTATTTTACTTAAAATGTATCATTTTTTGGTATAACTTCCTGTAAAGCTTGAACTCAATCGAACCAAACCGTTCTCTAGATATCAATTATTTTGTAAAAAACACATACAGACACACGAAAAGATAAGTATCGTAGACCCATGTTTGTATCGTGAAATATGTTTGTCTCGATCCCAGGAACAAATTCGCAAAAATGGGACCAGAGAGTTCTGGGACACCCTGTATGATAGAACAGTTTAATATAATTATTGGAGCTCCTTTGAGTTCCACTTAGGGTGAAATTAGAACAAGAATTAATTCAGTACGAATAATGATTTGATAATGCCATTTGTCCGAAATGCGTTATAGCTGTAGACGGTGTTGAAAACGAACCTAGGAAATATATGTCGCATTTTCCCTGAAGTTAACTTGAGATCAAGAGAAGGGCAAATCAATAACTGTACTAGAATTTAGGAAGCACGAGCAATTCAGTTCCACTGTATGCCTACATGTTGCACATGACATATTCTTGGACATTCCCGAACGAATTTAATTTAACAGATGTTTTACCGTGATGGTGTTGAACATTGTTTAGTTCCGTGAATTGCCGTATCTGCTGCGAACCTATCAAGGCCTTTCACGAGGAAAGCAGATGCTACATCCCGGTAAATTGCGGTGACTGAATAACCGATGCCATCCTGATAACTTATATTTATAGAAAGTGACGTAGAATCGAATAACCTAAGTTACTAATCAAATGTTTGCTGTAGGCTCCTGATTTTACAACGCCAAAAAATCCGCAGGTAAATTTTTAAAATAATATTACGTCATTCGGTTTGTTTTTTGTTTTTATATTAATTTGGTTATGTATATAAATATTTGTTTACCTGTTATTCACAATTTACAATGAAGCAAATACACCTTACCGAAACTTTCGATTCAATTATTTTGCTGTGTTTCTAAAACTATTTTTTTTACGGTTCAGTACCTGTATAGTTTTCAAAAGAATTTTAAAATGTCAATTTCTGTATTAAGGACCCAACTACAAAGATTGCAGAAAAAATTGAGGTCCCAAAAAACTCTCAAGTAAAAACAAATAAAACACCTTTTTGGAAAATTTACAAGAACTGACGGGGATTTTGAACTCGGTAAATGAGTACAGTAATAAGGATTATAAAACTGTAGGCCTATTTGTTAAACATTTTTATTTACATACGCTATTATATATTTAAAAAAAGCTAAAAATACTATCTTTTAATTGCTTTTTATTTCATATTGATAGATCAAACGATTTAGAAGTTATTATTTTATAGTGAAGAAATTATTAGTCCAATATGTTTATATGTTAATTATACGAAGTTGTACGAATGTTTCCGAAGTTAAACACATAGGTATCTCTTCTTTAAATTTGTATAAACAAATATATTGATAATAAAAGGTTGTATTTATATACAGTTAATAACCTCAAAGCAAATATTATAGCATATATATTAGTTCTATAACTCATATTATTTAAAAAAATCAACTTCACAAGAAATTACAACGATTGAAGTTGTAAAACATAACCCCAAACTATAATCTACACTGGGTTTGTTTAAGTATTACAGATGCTGGGTGAAATCAGCTGTTAAACGAATAGGTATCTCTTCTTTAAATTTGTACAAACAAAATAAATATTGATGATAAAAGGGTTGTTATTTATATATAGTTTATAACCTCAAAGCAAATTTAATATTATAACGTATATTATACGTTCTATAACTCATATTTTAAAAAATCAACTTCACAAGAAATTATAACGATTGAAGTTGTAAACGTAACCCCAAACTATAATCTACACTGGGTTTACAGATGATGGGTGAAATGTGTTACTCACGTACGTACGTACACTCGCTTTTATAGAAGTTGATAGTGCAGAAATTTAATAATCGAATATGTTTATATCGTGGGGTTGCAACCAAAAGTTGGTAAATGACCTAATCAATGTTTTGAGTAATGTTTTATTTTTTTCTGGGACATTCATCAAAATCACTTACCATAAGAAATTAGTGTTTCTGTATTAACCAATTGCAAATGCTTCTATGAACAACTGTATAGTAAGAAGGATTGGAATAGCACAAATTAAAACACCAATAATAAGCCTTGAAATATTTTTATTTTTATTGATATGTGAGTGCTTGTAAGCAAATGAGCACCGATCATGGTCTCCAGAACATATATAAATATAAGTGTTCGCACTCTAGCGGCCGCATTTTTGTCCGATTTGGTTCAAATTTGGTATAAATGTTGGTTGCCTAAGTCGCTCGAACGAGTTCGTAAACCAAAACATCCAACAATAGGAAGCACGTTTTTTTACCGGAAGTAACTATTTTTTTGAGATTTTAATACGAGAATGAATTTATTTTTCAGTTTTTTCTACAAATATAAATGTAGGATGTTATTCTGCACATTTTGCAAAGCACGCAATGCATTGTGTATTGAAGATACTCCCAATACGGGGGTTGGCGTGCGAAGCACGCAATGCTTTGTATATTGAAGATACTCCCAATATGCGGAACGGCGTGCGATGCATTTTACAGCTATTCAGCACCGTCGTGAATAGACCTATTTCCCAAATTGTTGGTAGTTGAAATCCTAAAACATAGGCCTATAAACTTAATTTTTGAAATTTGCTCAACTCACGTCAGCGGTTAAGCTGCGTGGTCGAATTATTTTATTATTAATAATAACATTTAAATCATAATAAATTTGCATACATTAGCTCACCTGATCTTGTTGAGTTTCAGGTGTTAAATTATTTTCCTCCCTTTTTAGACTCTTTTTACTTTTGGTTTGGGATTTATCCATTACGATTTACAACAATAAAAATCCACTTTTAAACCTTACAACAGATTCTTTCTTCTACTAGTAAGATAACCAACAAACCTGATTGTAAAAGCACACAGCTGAGCACTACAATTAGTGCAATAAATCATTTTACAACAGCTGATAGACAGTTGAAGCGCCTACCAACATTTTCCTGTACAAACAATAACTCCAAATGCCTTATAATAGATGGCAAAAACATGGTTATTCTAGTTACAATATTTCTGTTGTAAACACTGTACACTATATTAGTAGATACTAGGGGAGACCCCTGCGTGCTCCGTACGCCAAACCCCCGATGGAACTTTCTAAAAACATATGTTATGTTTTATTTATAATAAAGGTGTATTATTAATAATAACCTCAAAACTAAGATAGTAAATAATGTTAAATGTTCAAATCAAATTATTTCGTATATTTTATAACAATAGTTATTACTCGAGGCATTTTCTGTTCTTTGAACAAAGCCACCAACGAAGGAATCGGACTTTATCTGTTTAACATTAAGAAGGTTCCTACAATCTCCTAAATACTATAAAAATCATTATTTACATCCACGAAATCAGCTGGATTAGTTTGTTTCTTATTGTAACAGCTGTTTTGTATAGAAATGGTTTTTAAATTCGTTCCACGTTAGTGGGGGAAACCGACCTTTGAGTTTAGCTCACGCCATTAAGGATAAGCATTTTTGACATCTAAAACCTTATTGCAAAACTTCGAAACGAGACGAATTTTTTGACAACTCAAACATCAAATTTGGTCCAGAAATAAGGGAGGGGTTATGTTCACAAAAAACTGCTTCACGATATCCTACACAACGATATTTGGTTGAACCACTCGAAATCAATTTTGAAAAAATCAAAATAGCTGTAACTCTAAAATTTTAAATACTCCCAAATATCGTTGTGTGGCATATCGTTTGAAAGCGTATTTAATTCTGAATCCAAAAAAGAATAATCATTAATATTAAAACAAAAATAGTACAGCAAAATGGGGCAAAATCGGAAAACACGATTTCGTTGTTTTTTTGCCGCCATTTTCAATTGGTTGAAAATATGAACGTGCAAATTTCACCGTTGGTTTTTTCTTGAAATTCTACATCGAAATGATGTGTCACACGACCACCTTCCTATTTAAAAAAACAAAGTTACATTCAAAATGGCGGATCCAAGATGGTGGAATTTTTTTTATATCGAAATAAAATAGTATTTTTACATAGAGAAGGTTCCTCAATTACATCTACCTTCAAATTTCCCTTATATACGAAATATTAAATCGTACCCAGGCTTAATTGACACCCTGTGTGTTACTCACGTACAGTATCCTAAGACTAGAAATGTGTTTGGCCTGTAGGTTGTGTCGTCCCTTTTATTTCTCCCGGAACAAGCAAAACTAGGTTCTCAAATCTATATATATATAAGCGAAATACCACTCACTCACTCACTCATCACGATTTCTCAAAAACTACCGAACGGATTGAAATGAAATTTGGTATGTAGCTTCCTCTAGGGCCATAAGGTGCTTACTAAGAAAGGGTTTAAAAAATTTCGAAATTTTAGGAGGGGTTTGGGGGGATCAAACTTACTAAAATCATAATTTCAGATCTTTTATTATTATGACAATAGTGCTTTTATTATTTAAGATCTATATATATATATAAGACAAATACCACTCACTGACTGAACACTTAAAAAGAATACAATTACGTTAAAAAGACTGAAAATACCAACCACCACGGGCAACGCCGTACGGGTCAGCTAGTCACAGTATATAATCTAATCTTATTAAACGAGCAATTCTTGTTACATATATGACTAAGAAAGTTACAACTTCATAATGGACTGTGTTTCACTTTCTTATAATTTTACCTACTCCCCTCAGACACGCTCCAAGATTGAGGCTACTGGACGTACACTCGCTTTTATAGGAGTTGATAAGTTCACTATTTTTAAAGCAGAAGAGTCTATTGTCCGTTTACAGTTTATTTGATAGCATGGGCCTTACGGAGGCTTGCCGTGCTACTACCTGACCTAACTACATCGGATCCTATTCACAACAACATTGAATTACGAATATCCTTGTCTCAGTGTTTAATTCAAGATCCAAATTTCTTCATTTGAGTAACGTACCTCATGTTTAAGTAAACCCAATTGCATATTCCTAATAACTAGTTTAAATGAGTTTTACGAGGTTGTGATGTTTTCATGCGGACTGCTAGCGTAAAATCTCCGTTTCAATAGAATGGACAGTGCCTGCCCATGCTATCAACTAAACTGTAAACGGACAATAGCTAACTGCCAAAACGACTCAATGACGTACTACTTTGAATTATCGAACGAAAGCATGTTTAATAGAATGATCGGTTTGTTTACTGTTTACCGAACATCAATCATAGATGAAGTGTAATTGTTTACATAAACAAATTTTTCCTCGGCTAGTTAAACATAACCTACAAAATGTCAATAGTAAAATCAACATTGTATTCGATAATTTTGTTTATTAATTCATTAATAAATTGTCAGCTCTGTACCAGGAATAAATCGAAGATAATTTTCAATTGTTTTATCTAAACATCTTTATATAAACGTGTACAGAACGTTAAGATTTCGATTAAGAAATACTGGACAAATAGTATTTTAATAAATATTAAACCTTAACTTGTTGACCGAGCGAAGCGAGGTCTCCGTTTTAGCTAGACCGTTCGGCATTTCGTCTGTGTGTCTGTCTATCTGACTGTCTGTCTGTCTATCTGTCTGCCTATCTGTCTGTCTGTTTGTCTATCTGTCTGTATGTCTATCTGTCTGTCTGTCTATCTGTGTGTCTGTCTACCTGTCTGTCTGTCTATCTCAAAATTCAGTTTTTTTTCTAATTTCCCCGGTCTATGTTTATATCACACATATCTAGAACCGCCTTTACCTGCACTATAACATAAGTCAAACACTCTACCATATACTTACTGGCATTAGGTTATACAAAGATACTCCCACTAACCGGCACTAAAAAAATTAAAAGTGCTTCTAGATGGAAACCAGACTAAAATTAAAATTAAAACTTGTTATACGTCAACTGATCCAATTTTTAAGATTTATGTTCTCTTATTAGCGAATTGGCATAGGAAAAATTAGCTATTGCAGTGGCCCTTATGGTAAGATCCGAGGTCGGGAGTAGCAAATGAGCACCAATCATGGTCCCAAGATCATGTTTTGGGGTGTCATTAAAATTTAATGAATTCATATATATATGGGGATTTTACCGTGGGGTTGGCGTGCATTTTGTAATGAAGATACTCCCAATACGGCGATTGGCGTGCGAAACACGCAATGCTTTGTGTATTAAAGGCACTCTTAATATGCGAATGGCGTGCGAACCATTTTGCAGCTATTCAGCACCGCCGTGAATTGACCTGTTTCCCAAATTGTCGGTTGAAACCCTAAAACATAGGCCTATAAACTTAATTTTGGAAATTTTCTCAACTCACGTCAGCGGTTCAGCTGCGTGGTCGAATTATTTATCTATTGCAATTTCGGTCAATTCGACCAGCTTCTTCGCAGTTACTTCCGAGTAGTAGGACGTACACTTCATTGAACGTAACTATTCACGTAATATTCACGACGGTGCTGAATAGCTGCAAAATGCTTCGCACGCCATTCTGCATATTGGGAGTATCTTCAATACACAAAGCATTGCGTGCTTCGCACGCCAACCCCCATATTGAGAGTAACTTCAATACACAAAGCATTGCGTGCTTCGCACGCCAACCCCACTTTAAAATGCACCACATGGCTTTGAACCTGGTAGTTTTATGCTATTTTACGTTTTGATCGATTTTGGGGGAACCAAGCTAGCTATAAGGTCGCGTTAGAAAAACAAAATGTGCAGAATAACATCCTACATTTATATTTGTAGAAAAAACTTAAAAAAAATTTTATTCTCGTAGAAAAAATCTTAACAATACGTTTTTACTTCCGGTCAAAAAATGTTGTTGGATATTTTTGCTAATATATGTAATGATTTTTAATGACACCCCAAAACGTGTTCTGGGAACCATGATCGTTGCTCATTTTCTACTCCTGACCTTGGGTGTTACCATAAAAGCCACTGCAATAGCTCATTGTTCCTATGGAAATTCGCTAATAAGGTAATACAACATAAATTGGATCAGTTGACGTATAACAAGTTTTAATTAATTATATCACTGAGTCGTGAGCTGGAATGGATTCTAAAATAAAAACATACAAAAAAATTAAAAACTGTATAAATTCTATATTTAATGACTTCCCACATATTTGTAAACAGCATTGTTTTCTTCAGTTTAGGTCATAGTTCAGGGTTCAGATTATGTAATTTACGTTATCTTTAAGTTAACAAGTTCTAGTCGTAGGAATGCATTGTGGCATGATCAAGCGTGGAAAGAAATCGATAACAACGTGCGAGACAAATAATTAGTCGATCTATTGTAAATAACAAGTACTGTGCTCTAATTTCTTTAAAATATAAATAAATCACGAAATGAGTTTAAAAGGAAATTCCGGATTTAATAATTCGACCACGCAGCTGAACCGCTGACGTGAGTTGAGCAAATTTCCAAAATTAAGTTTATATGCCTATGATTTAGGGTTTCAACCGACAATTTGGGAAATAGGTCAATTCACGACGGTGCTGAATAGCTGCAAAATGGTTCGCACGCCATTCGCAGAGTGCCTTTAATACACAAAGCATTGCGTGTTTCGCACGCCAATCGCCGTATTGGAGTGTCTTCATTACAAAATGCATTGCGTGCTTCGCACGCCAACCCCACGGTAAAATCCATATATATATATGAATTCATTAAATTTTAATGACACCCCAAAACATGATCTGGGGACCATGATCGGTGCTCATTTGCTACTCCCGACCTTGGGTCTCACCATAAGGGCCACTGCAATAGCTCATTTTTCCTAAGGAAATTCGCTAATAACTACCAAAAAAAACTTAAAACTCGTAAAATAATTAGATTTCTGATTTGTTCTTACAAAGAAAACCAATACAATATCTATACATATAAATAATAAAATTAGAGTGTCTGTGATTTCAAAATATTAACTTTTTCTAATCCCATATGGTTATTCGCACATTACGAAAACCTAAACACACATTTATAACTTTTGTGTTGGTCTGTCTGTTTGTTTGACCGGGCTAATCTCCGGAATGGCTGAACCGATTTTTACGAAACTTTCATTAACATGTAGAGGACTTTTCCGAGAATATATTACGCTACTTTTTATTCCGAAAATATTTTTAATTCCAATTAAAAAATTGAAAAAATGTAAAATTATGGACCAAATTTGGGATTTTTTGGACAAATTTTGGGGGTACTGCGTGTCTATTTCTATCTCTGTTTTACATTATGTACAGGTCTCAGTTACCCCCACCAACCAAGTGACTTATATCAAAGCCCACTAAAGAATACCGTTGCGAGGCGGCCAATAGGATGGGCGCGCAGCGTTGCCATATCTACTAGCCTGGAACACTCCTGGTATTTACCGCTCGAGGCTTGATCGCACAGTTTAAAGAATTATAAATGCGTTGAGTCAGCCGCAGTCAGTTAGAAGCGTGGGAAGAACGTGACAACGTCGCACTACGGCGATTGGAGCGTTCAAGGTCTCGGTGTACAAAAGCCCGTCCCTCAACAGTATTCTTTAGTGGGCTTTGATATAGTTCCAAGTGCCTCCGTCCGAATCAATCATTACACAATAATATGTTTGCATTGGTATCACCATATGTCTCCGCGGGGGTTGGTGAAACAAGCGATCAATAGCAGAGCGCCTAGCAGGCCTACTATAATACAAACCGAAAGCTAAAACTACAAGAAAAAAATAACTTACTGCCTTATATTACCAATACATTTAATGAGTATTTTATCCAGTTAAAAATAGTTAGAAATATATTTTCTTCATTTTTGTCATTATTTCTGTTATCCTTTGAGCCATTAAAAAAGTAAACTTGTTTGTCTCTTGTAAATTTTTTGTAAAGTTAGCGGTTTTTGAGATATTTGATGTTAAAAACTATAAACGGCCGCCATTTTTAAAATATTTAAAATAATGTTCTAATTTTTCGTACAGTGATAAAAGTTTACGCAACAAATAGGTATACAAAGTTTGAGCTCAATATTTTTTTTACTTCCAAAAATATTAAGTATTTTGTAAAAAACACATACAGACAGACAGACTAAAAATAAGCACCTTAGACCCATGTTTATATTGTGAAATATGTTTGTCTGGATCCCAGGAACATATCCACAAAAGGGGTCCAGAGAGTTCGGGGATACCCTGTGTATAATATGCTTTTTAATGACACCCCAAAACGTGTTCTGGGGACCATGATCGGTGCTCATTTGCTACTCCCGACCTTGGGTCTTCCCATAAGGGCCACTGCAATAGCATCTTCCCATAAGGGCCACCCAAAATCGATCAAAACGTAAAATACCACAAAAGTGGCGGCTTAGCCGCAAACAAATTCTACTAATATATTTCGTGCAAACAGGCAGCGATTCAGCACCGTCGTGAGTAGACCTATTTCCCAAATTGTTTGTTGAAACCCTAAAACATAGGCCTATAAACTTAATTTTGGAAATTTGCTCGACTCACGTCAGCGGTTCAGCTGCGTGGTCGAATTATTGTATTGTACAATTGTTTTTTTAGTCATTTTGTAGCACACTGACGCAATTTATAAGATAATGTATCGTAAATTTTTCACCAATTGCAATACAATAAAATTATATGAAAATCATTTTAGTAGTTAAAAATAAACTTATAAAACTAGAACGATCGCAGTGTAAAGGAAGGAAAGGTCGGTACATAATGTTATAGAAATGCATCTTGCATACCACACTATTACAAAGTCTATTGTAAGCACAACAAAGCGATGTAACGTACTTAAAATGTCATCATTACATATTGCACACTGCCTAAATGTGAACTCTATTTAGCATTGTCTACTTTGGCAAACAAGCTGGTAGTCTAAGACGAATATAAATATACAGGTGGCAGCGGGCGATGCGGTGTTTGTAAATATGACCATACTATTAGTATGTATTTTGAGTGAATGATATAGGCGTTGTTCGCTTCGCTTTCCAGATACTCATGAGGGCGCTGAATAGCTGCCTACCTTTGCTAAATGTATTAGTAGAATTTGTTTGCATTGCGTCTCATCCCTATACCCCGTCTCAAGCGTTGTTTCGTTCCTCTAACAAGAGGAAAAACTAACTTTGCAAGGTGAGTAATACCAGGTGACGCCATTTTGTTTTTGTTTTGTTTTTTACAAAATAATTAATACCTAGAGAAAGGTTTGGCCGATTACAATTCAATCTTTGCATGCAGTTTAACCTAACACTGATCTAATAAGCGATTATATCCAATCATTCGTTCCAAAATGGCGGCTATTTGAAAATTTCAAACCCAAATTAATCAAAAGCCGTATATGAAAAAAAATGTAAGTGTGCTGTTGTGGTACCCCCGTCAGTTCATCGCGCCTTTTCTTCAATTCTTTTACCAGCCTTAACGGCAACATATACACATTTATAATTTTAAGCTTTCAATTGCTATTTATTTTTAGATTGTTTTTTATACAAATATTTACTGATTCCATACGTTTATGCCTTTATAATAATAATGACATCAATTAATTATAACATCAAAGCTAAGATGGTAAACACAGTTAAACATCCATTAAATTGTAAACACATTCAATAAATATGAAATGTTGGTTCATCCGTCTAACCCTAAAATTATTTGGTGTCTGTTTAATTTATTTTACCTATCTTAACGGCAACATACGTACAATAATTTTAATATAATATCGGGTGATTAATTACCTTATTTCAACCGTCGAGCACTCTAAAATATATCCTTTTTGGATTACCGGTTTCGGTGGTTCGTGCCACCATCATCAGACCGACCTCAAAAAATATTCATTCCGCTGTTGCGGGACACGTCGTAACAGACTATACACAATTAAATAAAAACATTAAAAACACTTGAAAAAATTTAAATATATACACTGTCTGAAAAATCAACTTCGCATATCACACGAGTACTCCGTTACACATGTCATTTCATGGAGGGCATGTGTACATCGGCCAGCAACACCGAAACCGGTAATCCAAAAAGGATACATTTTAGAGTGCTCGACGGTTGAAACAAGGTAATCAATTACCCATAATTATAATAATTGCATTCTTCGAAGCTAAAAACATCGTGTTTGAAATAATTTTAAGTTAAGCCTAGACTTAAAATTACATTCTAGGCCTAATATAAAATATCAGCGCTTGGCTATAATATCTGAATCACGCCGGACGGAATCGATCGTCTCTTACTTTAAATTGATGAACCAAAACACATGTTTCTTGAATGTATTTACTTTCATTGCCATAGCAACCAATTTGGTAACGCCTTTTTCGTTACTCGTGTTTTATATTTGTCATTGCCATAGCAACTAATTAATAACATATTTTTTCGTTACGCGTTACATTTGTTAACCCTTACTGCAACCCGCGTTAATGAACTTCGTTCCAAAAAAATCAAGAGACCCTTTTTGTAGCCTTTTTAACTCCCTATCGGATGTTGTAACTATCGAAACAATCGGAAGAAGTGTAATAGTTAAGTTATGTGTAGTAATTTTTTTGTTCAAACCGGTATCCTATAACAACACAGTAAACGCAACAATATTATGGTAACGTATGCTACTATTGTCTTTAACAAAACTATTATACTTCATTCGATTGTTTTGACAGTTACACCTTCCGATTTTGAATTAAAAGGGCTATAAAAAAAGGTCTCTCGACATTGTTTGTTAAAATGTACGGTTTTTGGGTAATTTAGGTTTGACATTTTCACAAACAGCCACCATTTTTAAACTCATGATGTGATATAATCGCTTATTTATTTATTTATTTAAATAGATCATTATTAGGTTAAACTTCATACTAAGTTTGAACTATATCGGTCAAACCTTTCTCTAGGTATGAATTATTTAGTAAAAATATCAAAATCGAGGATATCAAACGAAGCGTTTTTGAAAAAAAAACTTTTATTCTTGATTGACTCATTATTTTGAGCCATAGAACCATTTTCTGAAGTTTGGCACTTTACTTACGGGTCACCCTATATAAAGGTAAACATAGTTATGCGAGCAAAGCGAACACTGAGCGGGGTTAGAGTGCAAATCACGTGGGGCAGTTACCCAAGTTGCTTTCACAGACAGAACCCCAATTTGCGTGCCAGTGTTAACAGATTTACTTGAGGTCTTGCCAACTTTCTTTTCAATAAATGATGGCATAATTGAAATGGAATTGCGCATTTATGTATGCTCATCTAAAAGCTATTTTTAAATAATAAAATATAAACCTGTTTAGTATTACATACGCACCTGGTTTCAAGGACATCCACGTCCACTTGGACACTTATTCGGTTTTATAAATAGAAGTGAGGAAAAAATATTCCACGTCATAAATTAAATGAATTGCAAAATTGTTTACAAATATTCTATTGACTTTATAATATAATATAACATACCATAACATTAATTTAAATAGCCTAACCTTACGATATCTAATTTAATGTAAAAAACCTAACCTAATATAAAAAAACCTAACCTAGTCTAAACTAACATAACCTAACCTAACCACAACAGTAATTTAAATAACCTAACCTTACGAGACCTAAATTAATATAAAAAACCTAACCTAATATAAAAGAAACTAACCTAGTCTAAACTAACATAAACTAAACTAACCTAACCTAACCACAACATTAATTTAAATAACCTGACCTTACGAGACCTAAATTAATATACAAAACCTAACCTAATATAAAAGAACCTAACCTAGTCTAAACTATCATAACTTAAACTAACCTAACCTTACCACAACATTAATTTTCTTACGAGACCTAAACTAATATACAAAACCTAACCTAATATAACAGAACCTAGCCTAGTCTAAACTAACATAACCTAAACTAACCTAACCTAACCACAACATTAATTTCCTTACGAGATCTAAACTGGTATACAAAACCTAACCTAATATAAAAGAACCTAATCTAGTCTAAACTAACATAACTTAAACTAACCTAACCTAACCAC
>JAGFPH010012905.1:0-25926 GCA_018207615.1 Philaenus spumarius | reverse complement strand
GGTCAGGTCAGGATCGGGGATTTGAATTTAAACCCTTTTAACACGTTCACTATGAGAAGCGGCCGACGCACAGTGCATTGCACGCCAACCGGGTATTGGGAGTATATTCAATACACAATGCATTGCGTGCTTCGCACGCCAACCCCCGTATTGGGAGTATTTTCAATACACAGGAATTGTGTGCTTCGCACGCCAAACCCCGTATTGGGAATATTTTTAATACACAATGCATTGCGTGCTTCGCACGCCAACCACCATATTGGGGGAGAATTTTCAATACATAGAGCATTGCGTGCTTCGCACGCCAACCATTATATTGGGAGTATTTTCAATACACAGGCATTGTGTGCTTCGCACGCCAAGCCCCCGTATTGGGAATATTTTCAATACACAATGCATTGCGTGCTTCGCACGCCAACCACCTGTATTGGGAATATTTTGAATACACAATGCATTGCTTGCTTCGCACGCCAACCTCTGTATTGGGAGCATTTTCAATACACAATGCATTGAGTGCTTTGCACGCCAACCCCCGTATTGGGAGTATTTTCAATACACAGGCATTGTGTGCTTCGCACGCCAACCCCCCGTATTGGGAATATTTTCAATACACAATGCATTGCGTGCTTCGCACGCCAACCACCGTATTGCTGACTTCCTAACCCCCCAACCCCTGGCTACGGCCTTGACAGAAGCTAACAATTTTCGCAACTGAGACCGAGATAACACCTCGCTATCCAACGCAAAGGTCTCATAGCATGCATTATCTATACTAATATTATAAAGAGGTAAAATTTGTTTGTCTTTTTGTAGGCCTATGTAGGAGGTAATCTCCAGAAGTACTGAATCGACTGAAAAATATAGTTTTACTAATAAAAAGCTACACTAGCCCTGAGTAACATAGGCTATAATTAATTTTGCTAAAAACATTTTTTATTTCAATATTTGTAAATCGAGTCGGAAAAAATTCTTAGGTTAGGCCTAGACTGATGAATCAACATATGTATTTACATTTATCACCGTAGCAACCAATTGAATAAAATAACAGATAAAACAGCTGTTTGCTCTAATCAGCCATTAACAGCTGATTTTAAACTTTGAAGCAATTATTTGTAAATCTAACTATTGTGTTAGGTTTTTTTTAAAGTGTAGACCTGAGCCTTGCTGGTGCTTTTAACCTTTATTATAATTGCCGTTATAAAATATACGAAATAATTTGATTTCAACATTTAACATTATTTACCATCTTAGCTTTGGAGTTTTTATTAATCCCACACCTTTATTAGAAAGAAAACATAACCAATCGCAACTAATTTCGTGTGTTTTACATATTGCTAACTTCTCTAAAACTGTAACCAACCGCACGGGTGTTTTATCGTTAGATACAGTATTATTTTACAAGTTAGCATGAAAGGATAAAGAAGTTTTCATTGTTTACATATAATATATTACAATTCACTACATGTTTCGTGTAAAGTATTTCATACTCTGACACCGTGGTTTGGAAGTAGAGTAGGATACGGAGGTTTCGAAGCTACATTTTCGGAAATATTTTAAAAGGTACATAACTCCTTATAAAACCTGTTTAGCAAATAAATAAAGGCCTCCACGACAGTGTCATAAGGTATTGATTTTTTTGTGCTAGCAAAGGCTCCCATCTTACAAAAAAGGAACATATTAAAATAGTTTTGATTATTTACATATTTGATGTTTTGCCTGCTTCATAACTTAATTGCAGAAAGACATCAGGGCAAAGAGAGATCCTATAAAAGGGCTCAGGTTCACCTTTAATCATTCAAGGTTGTGTGTTAATGCTTCCAATGACCCGATGATGGTCGAATTGACCGAAATTGCAATAAACAAATAATTCGACCACCCAGCTGGACCGCTGACGTGAGTTGAGCAAATTTCCAAAATTAAGTTTATATGCCCATGTTTTAGGGTTTCAACCAACAATTTGGGAAATAGGTCTACTCACGAAGGCGTTGAACAGCTGTCCGTGTGTACGCAATATATTAGTAGAATTTGTTTCCTCCTAGTGGCCTCGCGAGTTTGCACCACTTGGCTTCGAACCGGGTACTTTTATGGTATTTTACATTTTGGTCGATTTTGGGGGAACCAAGCGAACTATAAGGTCGCGTAAAAAAAAAATGTGCAGAATAACACCCTACATTTATATTTTTAGAAAAAACTCTAAAACAATTTCATTCTCGTAGTAAAGTACTAAAAAAATAGCTACTTCCGGTCAAAAAACGTACTTCCGGTCGTTGGATTTTTATGGCTAACGAACTCGTCCGAACGACACAGACAACCAACACGTGTACCAAATTTGGACCAAATCGGACGTAAAATGCGGCCGCTAGAGTGCGAACATATATATACATATATAGGCTATATATGTATATGGTATATTCATAAGTATATATATATGAATTTTAATGACACCCCAAAACGTGTTCTGGGGACCATGATCATTTGCTACTCCCAACCTTGGGTCTTACCATAAGGGCCACTGCAATAGCTCATTTTTCCTATGGAAATTCGCTAATAAGGTAAGATAACATAAATTGGATCAGTTGACGTATAACAAGTTTTAAGTATATCACTGATTCATGTGCTGAAATGAATTCTAACTTTATTCATTCATTAGTAAATCGATTTTTTTTACTTTTAAGTCAAAGAAGCAAAACATTTTGAAAGATTAAACTAGGTTTAGAGTTAAGCACAGATACATACAGTTATAAAGTTTTAAAATCCTTATATATAATTCTGTAAGTGAAATTTTAGATTCAAAATTGTGGGAATTTGGTAAATCAGAGGATAATGGGAGAGGTATCAAATTAAAGGTATCGATTCAAGGAACGAGGGAAATATAAGTTTTTTCTCAAATTAAAAACTAAAGGGCTTTAGAGGTCCCCGAAAAACGAAAAATCCCCATAAGAAATACACGAGAATTTAAAAACGTCTGCTTTGTTTACATTAAAACATTTGGTATTAAATAAATAAATTAAAAACATAAAACAGCTGTTCTGCAATGATATAACAGTTAATGTAAATTATATTTTTAAATAAAATCTGCCACTTATTAACCTATAAAAGTTACACATTGACACACACATAGAAGAGAAACGTTATAAGTGTGATTTTTGGAATGTTGTATGGCTGTTCTATTAACTTTGCATACATTTATACTAATATTATAAAGATTTAAAGTTTGTTTGTTTTTTTGTATGTAGGGAGTAATCTCTGTCACTACTGAACCGATTGGAAAAAATATTTTTACTAATAAAAAACTACACTTTCCCTGAGTAACATAGGCTATAATTCATTTCGATAAAAAACCTTTTTTTATTTCAATATTTGTAAATTTAGTCGGAAAAAATTCTTAGATTAGGCCTAGAATGATAAACCAACACATGCATTTACATTTATTACCATAGCAATAAATTGAATAAAAGAGCAGATAATATGGCTGTTTGTTACAATATTTACATTAACAACCGATTTCAAAATTTAAAGCAATTATTTTTGTATTTCTAGCTTTTAGGTTAGGGTTTTAAATTGTAGACCTGAGCCTTGCTGGTTCTTTTAACCTTTATTATAACTGCTATTATCAAATATAAGAAATAATTTGATTTGAACGTTTATCATTATTTATCTTAGTTTTGAGGTTATTATTAATCGTACAACTTTATTATAAATAATACATAACATTTGTTTTTTGAAGGTTCCATTGGGGGTTGGCGTGCGGAGCACGCAGGGGTCTCCCCTAGTATTCATATATTTGCTTTGGCGTATTTATGAACGACTTAAGCGGGAAAACGTTTCTCAGTATCGAATAGAACTCAATTGAAACATGTTTCTGCTAAAGCTAAAGTTAAACTAAGCGAATAGGGTGCCCATATTATATTTTCTAGGGGGGGGGGGGGCTAGACCGCAGAATGGGGATAAAGGAGTACCCTCCTCTCCTTCGGCAAAACGGGTCCGGAGAAATGTTTGACCTGTCCCAGAAAGTATTTGTAAAATCAAACGGCACATAACATTTAAAAGATATTTTAGTGCTAATCTCTTAAAAGAAAAATTCCTGACTATAATTAATAATGTACATATTTTCCTTTCGCTGGGAGCTAGGGCCCCATCTGCCCATTGATATGGGCGCCCATGTAAGCGAGTGAGGCAATGTTCAAAACGATTCTGCTAGACATACACAAGTTTTCACGTAGTAAAATGGCCACAAAGAAAACGGTGTTAGAAGTAATGTTTAGTATCGCAATTATTGTATTTCACGTTTAGCTGTAATTTTTGTTCTTTTTTATTCGTATCCATTTATATAAACAGAGTGATAAAAAAGTTCGGCCACCCCTTATAGGCCAGTCGGTAGGGGTCAATTTAGACCAAAAGTTCCAGTAATTTACAATACGGCTGATTTTTTTATATAAGTACATTAAAGTATGTAGATTAACATAAAAAAAGTTTACCAGTCTATCGATTTCCCAAAGTCGAAAAAAAATCGATTATAATTTTTTTTACGATTATCCTTAATATTTCGAGCTGGGATGAAGATAGAGAAAAATAAAAAATACCACCGCGTAGAGGAGGTATTTTTCAACAAAAAAGGTCATATGTATTTATTTCGTCCGAGCAATGGTTTGTCTGGAAAAATTCGATAATGCAGGTATGTATTTTGCAGCAAGGGAAATCACTAAAAGGGGACATCTTATTTATATATGAAGCGTTGGCTCCTTCTAAATTGGCCGAATTTTAATATATCGAATTGAAACTTGACATAGGAGTTAAAATATATATTTTAAACATTTATGCTAAGTCTCAGCTTGTTATCTTGAAAATTACCCGATCTAGGAGTCGATTTCGATTATCGATTTTAGGAGTACCGGACCCACGAACTAATATCAATCTACTCCAGTTTCGTCAATTTTTGGAATATAAAAATCAATTTTTATCTGGTATTTTTTATTTATCTCTATCTTTATCCCAGATCGAAATATTAAGGATAATCGAAAAACAAAATATAATCGATTTTTTTTCGACTTTGGGAAATTGATAGACTGATAAACTTTTTTTATGTTAATCTATATACTTTAAGGTACTTATAAAAAAAAATCAGCCATATTGCAAATTACTGGTAGTTTTAACTTATACCGACTGGGCTATTAATAATTTAAAAATTGTTGCACATATCAACTCCGTAATTTCAGGAACCTATTCAATTAAAAAAAAACTATTTTATTATAATTTCAAAAAATTTATCCGCCATCTTGTATGTAACTTTGTTTTCTTCAAAGGGAATGTGGTCATGTGGTACATGATTTCGATGTAGAATTTCACATCCATATCTTTAACCGATTAAAAATGGCGTAGAAAAAACAACGAAATCGTGTTTTCCAATGTTGCCCCATTTTGCTGTACTGTTTAAAAAAAGTATTAATTATAATTCTTTTTGGTTCCAGAATTAAATAAGCTTTCAAACGATATGCCAACAACGATATTTGGGAGTATTTGGTTGAAACACTTGAAATCAATTTTGGAATAATGGAAATGGCTGTAACTCAAAAATTTTAAATGGCAAGGTAAATCATTTGGCATTTCGTTTTAAAGATCTATTTATAATGAACAAATTTTATATTTAATAAGTTTTTCTATCCCTTATAGTTAGCTAGAAATAAATTAAAATCTGATTTTTATTTTGCTTTATTCAAATAAATCTGTAAAATACATCTTAGTATTGAAGCACTTACTCAAAATTCAACGAATCAAATGTATTCCTCCAACTGCCTGGCAGTGGGCTAGCTGATTATAAAACGAACTGCATTAGCTAAAACTGGCGCAGAAACATTTCGGGCGGCTTCTTGAATTTCATTTTTGAAGTGATAACTTCTATTGGCCCGTTGGGCACTTTCGACTTGGCTAAGTTTTCGAAATCTCGCGTCACGCCAGATTTCTCGCGAGATCTTGCATCACGCCAGATTTCCCGCGAGATCTCGCGTCACGCCAGATTTCTCGCGAGATCTTGCATCACGCCAGATTTCCCGCGAGATCTCGCATCACGCCAGATTTCTCGCGAGATCTCGCGTCACGCTTTTGTTTAGACACAAGTCAGATCGTGGAGAGGGAATATTATTAATACATTATTTACATTTATTAGCATAGCAATCAAATTAACACATAAGAATTAGTTAATATAATATAACAGCTGATTTCGCCCATCATCTGTAATTCTTAAACAAAACCCAGCGTAGATTATATTTTGGGGTTATGTTTACAACTTCAACCATTAAAATTTCTTGTGATGTTAATTTTCTTATATATTAGTTATACAACTAATGTAGGCTTCTATAACTATAAGTTATATGGGCTTCTACAAGTTATAAGATTTGCTTTGGGGTTATAAACTGTATATAAAACTAACCTTTGATCATCAATATATTCGTTTATACAAATTTAAAGAAGGATACCTACTGTTTAACTTCGCAAACATTCGTACATCTTTGTATAACATATTTGATTATTAATTTCTTTACTGTAATATTAACAACTTCTAAATCATTTGATCTATCAATATGAAATAAAAGGTAACTAAAAGATAATATTTTTACCTTTCTTTAAATATATAATAACGGATATAAATAAACAATTTGAACAAATAGGCCTACAGTTTTATAATCCTTATAATTGTACACATTTACCGAGTTAAAAATCCCCGTAGTCATAGAAGTTATCACTTCCAACGTGTGGTCTTAAGCACACCCAGTTAATTTTTTTTTTCAAATTATCAATATTTTGAGATTTAGTTCGTATAAGTGTCCTGTATTCTTATTTACAGGTAGGTATTATAAAAAATACTGTCAAAAGTCTATTAAGAAATTGAGTACGAAAAAGTTTGAACCTCGCGAAAACAATATTTTTATCACATACCTCGTGATCTGTTAGTTTTAAGATGAGCTTTTTGTAGAAAAAATACTATGAAATTCTGCACAAAAAGTTACTTTGTAAAATGCATGTTGAGACCATACCGTTTTTGATAACTAACTCTAAAATGTTAGAGAAAGACGGGATTTTACAAAATTAAAAAAAAATCCGGGTAAAGTGATTTCTTCCATTTATTTTGACAAATATTGTGTTCAAAACCAAATATTGTGTTAATATTGTGATAAAATATTTTGTCATACTTAATTTTACTTGTGACACATCAAAATATATATTTTTGTAGGAATTACATCCAGGATTTTTTTAAATAACTGGATTGTAACTGAAAGAGGCTGGATTTTCTTCGTTTTTTTAACTTCCCGCTAAGAAAATTGAAAATTTTCTAAAATCCAGAAGTTATTGGTTTCACCCCGTTTTTCGAAAATCGAGTATTCATCACATCTCGACGTTTTGAGGTCCTAGGAATCTTCCCTGACCACTCCCGAGAGGGTGTCACCCTGTCTGTATGTATGTGTGTGTGTATGTAAGTATGTGACCCGCTTATAACTTTTGAACGGCTTAACCGATTGGATCCTACCAAACGGCGTTCTAAAGAGTTCCATCAAACTTAGATTTCCTGAAAATTTCAACTAATTCGGACCGGTAGGTTCTGAGAAATTTCGAAAAAACTAAGAAATAAAAATTTTTCAAATCAGGTTTTTTTGGAATTACTTTTAAACGGCTTTACCGATCAATTCCAAAATCTAATCAGCTTTTAACCTTGAAAAGCGACGTCGATCGCTACCAGTCCGGTCAAAATCGGTTAATTCGTTCGTGAGATATCGTGAACGAAATAAAATAAAAAAAAGCGTTTTTTCTCAATTTCTCCGAAATTTTTCATCATAAAAATTTTTGTTGTCGATTCTTTCAATGGATTTGAAAAACTGCATCGATTGCCGCAAATCGCATAAAAATCGGTTGATTCATTCGCGAGATATCGTGAACGAAAGAAAATCAAAAAAAGTGTTTTTCCTCAATTTCTCCGAAACTTTTCATCTGAAAAATTTTTGTTGTTGATTCTTTCAATGGACTTAAAAAAACTGCATCGATTGCCGCAAATCGCATAAAAATCGGTTGATTCATTCAAAAGTTATGGCAGTTCAAAATTTCCAAAAATAGTGTTTGTTGTAATTAAACTTAGTGGGAAGTTACATGAGATGACCTTTAGGTGAAAAGTGATTCTTGACATATTTTGTGCTTTGTTGTTGGAAAATATTTAAATACGTAATGTGTATACGACACGTATGATATGTGCAATTGTAGGAAACTTTGAAAATACATAACATTACTAGACGCATTTCTTGTCTATTTAAAACCCTTTTACCTCAATTCAAGTAATCCTTTATAAAACATTCGTTCGTGTTTACATCAAGTAACATCGAGTTAGGAATTAATTTACCTTTGTGATTTCTAAATACCAAAATTAATTGAGCTTTTAAAGTATTTCCAAATCAATTTCATAAAACGAAAACAAGTTTGAAACATACTCTGTGACAGGTTAGGTTAGGTTTCAAATTAATTTAGAGCTATTTTAAAATATACATAACTGTGACAGAGCATTTTCCAGCCTAGTGGACAAACTATTCTGGGGCAATTAAGCATCACAAGATAAAACTATTAACCTAACTCAATCAATACAATTTCTATTAACAAATTCGTGTCTCGCGATGGATCATAAAATACCCATCAAAAGATTACCTTTCGAAAGACACTCCTGTTAATCAATCCGTTGTGAACGCGTATTTTTAAGATCCGAAGGACGAAGATAGAGAAGAACAGGTTATTAAGAAACCTCGCATAGCAACAGCCCAACAGCTGAGCCATGGCTGACGCTGACATTAGGCCAGACCAAGTGAAAGCAAGCGGTTGCAAGGACGTTGGAGCAATTTTAGGACTTAAAACATTTCCTGATAGACACTGTGCGAGATTGTAGGTTAGCCTACATCGTTCTTCGACTGGTTTTCACTCCTAGTGTTGCCGTTCTATTTATTATTACGTTAACACCGGGTGCTTTGTTTACTGGTTGTTTTTACAGGGGCAAGAGTTTTTAGGGCCATAAATAGACGTTTGTATTTGGAAAACGAATTTTGTGAATAAAGTCAATAATAAAACGATATGCAAAAGTTCTAAAATTACTTGTCTAACAAATTTTAACGATGAAAGCGTGAATTTTACAAGAAATTTTTCTATTCTCTATTTGCCCCATTGCAAATTGTTTAATTAAATATTTGAGGAAAACTTAGAAGCGGTAATGTTTGTATCGAGCATCAATAATACAAGAACTAATTTTCTTTACCGATTGTAAAACAAAACTTCGACGTAATAATTAACTTTGTAAATAAAAACGAGGAAATGCTTGTTAATACTCTATAAGCTAATTGCAACAGATAGAATGTATACAATGAACAATGTTCGACTTTTTGACCGAGCGTAAGCGAGGTCTTCGTTTTAACTCGACCGTTCGGCATTTCGTCTGTGTGTCTGTGTGTCTGTTTGTCTGTGTGTCTGTCTCACGATTACGGCCAAACGCCTTGACCGATTTTGATGATTTTTTGCATGAATGTTCCTTATTTCTAGGCCGAGCCATGTATATATAAGGTTTTTTTTCCATTTTTCATTTTTAACCCCTTAAATAAAATAAAAATGGCGGCCGGACCGTTTCTCTCAGTGTAAGTTATAGCAAATTGAATTTTAAACAAAATTGTATTCTTGATTTTTTTCCGTATCTCTAACGGTAACCTCACAAAATGGCCGTAAACTTCAAATTTGTTAAAAACCGTCCAAGTTTTTGTATTTCAACCGTGTTTTTATACGTTTATTATAAACCAATTCAAAAGTGATCCATAGCTTTTTTGTAGATAAAAGTTTAAAGAATTCATATATGCTAGTAAAAGACATTATTGAAGGAAAATTAAGAAAGTTATTAGCTCAAGAAACAATCACGTTCAGTAACGAAAGGAAAATGTTTAACTTTAGGCCTACATAAAAAGAGGTAAAAATTATTGTACTTTTTTTCATAAATGTAAAAAAGTTTCGTAATTTAGTTCTAAATAGCATTGTGTAAAAATATTTATCAATTTCAAATTTCTTATTTTGAAAACACCAGTTTTTATGTTCCTACTACAAAACTGCTAACAAAACTAGGCCTGTTTTGAATAGTAATTTAGGAATATATCATTTGCCCAAAAATGACATATTATTATAAGAAAGTGTAGAGGATAAATCGAAGAATTGAACTGTATACCTGTAAATTATCACTGTAAATTTCATAAAAGTATTTGACTTAGCTTTACTTGAATTACAAAATGAGATGAAAAAATGAAACCTCGCGGCGATAAAGGACATACAAAAAATGACCATAGGACACCGTAGGAAGTGTTGGTACATGGGTTGATATCACTATCACGACGTTTTAACATCGTTTGTTTTCATTATTTCTAATATTGGAATATGATAAGGAACTTAAGTTAACTTATGATACATTGTTAAGTTTGAGTTATTTAAGTATGTAAATATTTAATTGTATGTTGTCCCTCTATAACGCGATATTTTTAGCTATCTTACGCATTATTAACCTAAATAAAACACAATGCCTCTAAAAGAAAATCTTTAGCAGTTAAAGCTCAAGAAAAGAAATAAAAACGAGAACTAGAAATCCCGGAATCGCGGGAATTGTAAATAATGTTTCACTGGCTAAACCTTGTGCTTACTTCCTTACTGGCACACTATTTTTAACCTAAACTCAAAACCACATTTGTTATTCAACGAGCGAGGTCTACTGTTCACAGAACTACTAGTATAAACCGTAGTTTACTAGTAACAATTTATGCAAGCAAGGCTTCGTCACTGAGCCTAGTTCAAAGTGCTCGCAGTGTTGATGTGGTGGATGTCGTACTTTGCTGCAAGGAGTGAAGTAAAGAAGGCAAGATCACGTGCAATTTTAGTAATTATTTAAATTAATGAAAAAAAGATTTGTTTGTTTGGCTGATGGAAACAAAATCAAACAACAATCAATACAATGAATACATTAAAAGATGTTTTAACTGTTTTCTTCAAATAATGAGATAGAATAACGAATAAGGGACACCCATGCTTGCTTCGACCAACATCCTTGCTATCGCCACATACATCTGTATCTTTATATATATATATATATATATATAATTCTTCTCTACGTGTGTATGTCACCGCACTCCTCCTAAACGGATGTACCAATTTTGATGACATTTTGTGTGTGTGTTTGAATAGGTATCTGGATGGTTTGGATTCACAATTGGAAGGGGTTGATACCTATATACAATAAATATAAATTTAACTAACTTCCTACAAGCTATAAATTTAAAATTATGTATATTTATATAATATTATTTTTAAGCTATATACAAAACTATTTGCAATTTGGTTACTTAAGTAAAAGAGATGAAATGGAATAACTACCCTTACAATTAAATCAAACAATAGCGAAGCATTGCCAGGTCCACTAGTATTTAATAATTTATTAATAATAAAGGTGTAAGGTCAAAGCCTAACCTAAGCTAAAATAAATAATATTAAACGTATAAATCAAAATATTAAGTTTACAATATCACAGAAGTTCTAATAAAGATGGAAAAGAACCACACTCCTAACCTAAAAATTACAAATACATTTTGTTTCAATGTATGAATTCAACTAACTGTGGAAATGCCACTGAGGAAATACAACCTACGTAGAGTTTTGAGGCATTTAACAGCTGATATTGTATCAGCACGAAACACCTTACATCAGCTGAGCTATATACATTAAATTAACAATTCCCATTTATTTAAACTATTTATGGCTTCAATTTCTCTTTCAAATTATTTGCAAATTTCAGTGTTTTCCACCAACTTGAGGCCAAATGCCTTAGATTAATGTACTAATACAGTGAATGATAATTCACAGTAATTTGATTATCAGTTAAAATTATATATGTTGATATCCTATGATATTGTATTTACAAAAATAATAACGTGACAGTTCAGGTTCATTAAACGTAGGCCTATTTTCAGTGTGTGTGATATAGTTTTAGATGTATCAGTTGAAGACTCTGTTTCCTAAATGACATTTGATCTACTTGAGGGTCTTCTATAAATTGAGTGTAGGAGTTTTGCCAACGGGTATCAGGTAGAAAGGGTCCCCATCCGCGAATTCCTCATACTGCGGAGTTTTGCCTACGGTTGGGGGGGGGCGCGAGAGGGGGAGGGGGAGAGAGAGAGATTCCTGTAGAGAAGAGAGACAAAGAGACTCTTCTAGCGATTATAAAAGAAAGAATTCTGCCAGGTACAAAAATTATCACTTTACAGGTACCGTATTATCACTTTATATAATTAGAATAAAAAAAAACTAGAGGACTTACCTAAACTGTTTAGTCACAGTATTTTGCCGATAACAGTATGATTATAATATTTGTATAATTATAATATTTCGTCGTATTATAATTACGAGAACGGTGGATGCTCTTTAATAATCACTACAAGAAACGCTGTCTCTCTCCCTCCCTCACACTCTCTTTCTCCCGCCCCCACCGTAGGCAAATCTCCTCACCAAGAGGTTGCCGACGGCATCCCCCCCATCTACCTGACACCCGTAGGCAAAACTCCGGTTCCCCTATAAATTGCGTAAAACAGCAAAAATATGCAGTTCGTACTAACGTGTTTCGGACGCCGTTTTTCAACCTACAAAGTTGTGAAATATCTTAAATTGTTCTTAAAGGCTTTGTGCTTTTGTCTTATATCTCATAATTGAAAGGTATCGACGGCAACTCCTTTTAATCAGCAGTTTAACTGAGTAAAAATTGATTATTTTTAATGCATTTTTTTGAGAGTTTTAAGCAATAATTTTCATATTTTAAGCTAACACGTAAAAAATATAAAGCCTTTTTTATAACTTAAAGTAGTTTCCCAGATAATTAATAATAAATAGAATCCGAAACACTTTATTACGAAAGCATGTTTCAACGATTTTGCGGCTTGAGACAAACCTTTTTATTAAAATCATACTGTACACTCCGGAGTTTTCTTCAAGGTAAAGAAGAGCCTTAATGATTCTAAGCTTGATGGTTAAGCTGAACATGGTTTTTTCGTTTTATTAAAACTACCTACATTTGTATTTTAATCTAAGGAAATACAAAATAATACAATTAATTATAATACAATTCTGCTACATATAAACGGACGGAAATGAAGACTCTTTAAGGATTATGTAATACTACTGAAACAGAATATTGTACCACGAAAGCTATGAACTTCCACTGCATTCCAATAGCCATATATATAGGTTAGACAAACCATGCTAATGTTCAAAACTTTCCACAGTTTGCTAAACCATCAATATTGCTAAATCATTTCGCACGGATACATTCCGCCGCAATCTAATCGCAACATTCTTGCAGTGAACGCGTGACCACGTCACGATCTGGGCTGCTAACAAAGCAACTGATAAGTAATCAGCTGATAAAGAAAGCGAGATAATGTGTTACTCGCGAGAAATCTAAGGTTGGACCTTCAGCTTCATTGCACTGCCTAACAATGTGAATGAATGCATTGTCTATAATACCACTTGAGTTCACTCGGGGTGTTTTTGTACCAGCTTCTCACGCATGGCCAGGCATGATACTTGGATTTGTTGTCAAATTAATTGTTACTTTATTGAACACAGCAACTTACAACCTTGAATTTTATTCGGAATGAGTTTATATGCAGCACAATTACGATGTACAGGTTGGCTGGTGATAAGTTTTAAAATATGTTTTGTGATAAACTACATGGTACTACTAACCATGAATCAAAAATTCTTACTTTTACTAGTAAAACTGAAACTGCTTACATTATTTGAAAGATTATTTAGCGGGGAAGTTTTTAATGACACTTTACACCTTCTAAACTACATCATAAGAGATACCTTATTTACCTTTCAGCGGTAACTTTTAGTACTTAACATTACTGCATACATACATCGTACTGTCTAACTACTTGATTATTTTAAATATTTGTTCTGGGAAATGTAGATTCTGAAAATAGCGTTAAACTTAACAAAATATTAGTGAATAGTCAAGAAATTTCAGTTTTACTTGCACATGTATCGATTTTTTAAACAAATCTTTTTTCGGTAGTATGAAATGCATTTTCGCAGACCTCCTCCTGAGAGGTACTGAGGATTCAGCCAGAAATAAATACTACCCACTTTTAAAACATCCTTCCTCCCTCCACTCCCTGGGAGTCACTCTGAACCAAACACAGATACAAAAGTGATCCGCATTTTCTCCAGAAATGCAATACACACTCAGTACAGTGAACGAAGCGGTAACAGCATCTAGGTAACTCCCTCATGGGTGCAAGCTGCAATCTGGTACTTCGCTGTAATCAAATAGACATTCAGGCACGCAAGTTGGAATCATTATTTTGTGGAAATCGCGGCCAGATTCGACTTACGGTGGGCCGTCGAAGATGGCGACAGGACGAGGCATACCGTCTTCCGGGATGTCAAGTCTCCTGCTGATCTCGGCTATAGGAGGATATCCTGTGTAGCGTGCATCCTGAAACAATTTAGAGGCGAATGGTTTATCAAAAACATCTAGGATAGGGATACCAGCTGACCTTAGAATGGTGGAGTTCCTCACGTACCTTGGCTGACGCGTGAGTCTGCGAAGAGCCGCTGCCTGAAGAGTCTCCAGTTGTTTTGGTGCTGGATTTGCTGGCAAGCACCCACCAAGCACAGATCGGACTATCAACAGAACAATTGTCACTTTAGCTTTTACAGGCAAGGGGCTACGCCATGGCAGAAAGGGTGAGAAGCAGCCTTGGATTCGCTTTCCTTCGGAGACCTTGTTCTTCACGTGTCGCCTGAAGTTGGAGTCGACTGTCCAGCGTTATGCCAAGGTACTTGACAGTAGGCTTCCAAGGGTTAGCTACCCCGTCAAGTTCCACAGCACGGTGGACTCTGCGTGCCAATCTGCGTCTTTTATTAAAACAGATGGAATCAGATTGAAACAAATCTTTACTCGCTGGCCCTATTTATACAGATTTTCAACCACAGCTTGAGAGTTAGTGGGCTTTGATTGGCTCTTGGTCTAGCAAGTTTAGCGTTGTGTGTTTTGGACGCGAAGTTATACTAAACTGCCACCTTACTGTAGCAGTTCGGCCAATCATGAACTATCTTACTTAGGATTTGGTAGAAGTTGGAGGCCGAAACTCTTAGGATCTCGCAACAAAGCTTTACTGGTTTCCGATTAGTGTCCCCAACTTCTATAAGATTGTGAAACATTTTTTGAAGATTTCCTTGGAGCTCAGAAAGTCGATAAAATTTCTTCCCGTTTCTTTGTACGTTTATTTCCCATCACTTAAGTCAGCCTTTTAGTTAACCGGAGTTTTTATATTGTAAGACTTTATCTTTTTGAACTGACTACATACATACATCTTTCGCGTCAGTTTGAGTATTCTTCCGTTAAATTTTCCACGCAGATTCCTATGTTTTATGGTTAACGTATTTTCGATATTTCTAAAACAATATGACTTAGTGTTATAATTCTAACAAAAAGGTCTCTGTCAAACTTGTATACAATTTTCTAGTTACCGTCTTCACTTAATGACATCATCAATAGGGAGCCAGTTTATCCACAATCGATCAAATATAGGGTAAAAAACGTTAATTTTCAAGTTACAACGTATGAATGTTTACAACGTACACCAGTGAACTCCCAACGTTGCTGGTAGGAGGACAACATGCCTTGGTGCACCTAGCAATTGCTCAGAAATATGGAAACAAGTAAATACTTGATCAAGTCTTAAATTAAGATGGGTGGAGTAACAAGTATTTAGATGTTGAGAAATTGCTTACAAATTTTAAAAAAATCGAACAATTACATGGTCAGTTGATTATTAGGCTACTATAACGGTAGTACTTCAAATTTTGAAGAACTAACACTATCGTTTCAACTCGTGACTATTCTCGGAATCTAACAATTCATCAATCGAAGGCTTTAACAGATTGCTAGGAATTTATTCGCTTTACCCAATAGTGTAAGCGATATTTTTATAAGAATAAGCAGAACAACCGACTAAGTGTGATAGCTGTTCCACATTCAACAAGTATAGGCCCATATGTCATAAGTTATGTGTCAGGTTGTGGTTAAAAAACACAAACACAAACTTTAACCACATTTAAATTAAAACAAGACTTTGTAATAATACACGCTCATATAATTTGTTTAGTTTTCAAAAAATTATGAACAACTTTTTACCTACCATGAATCATTAACTTTCGAAGTAATGATTGTCGCATCAATGTCAAAGATTAAATAAAATTAACATTGTCTAAAAGCTGACTATACCAAGATTGTGTTTGTCAAAACAAACGCGGATAATCTTTGCACAGATCCATCAAGATATTTTTAAACAAGCTGTTGAATTTCGAATTATTTTCAAACACAGGAAAGAGACACTTTATACCAAACTCTGGATTATCAACTCTCGCTATCTTAGTCTATTATCTGACATTTGACCTTAATCCGATTAAACTCAATTGCATACATGGAAAAACGTCAACGACTGTTATCTAATAACCGTACAGAACTGTATCGTTCTTACACATTTCTATTGTTAGTTCAGCTTTAGTATACCGTCAATTAAATCAATTTCAGAGCATATACACAGTTCAAAACTACTTGTCGCTAAGTAGCGCTTTAATTCGAAGATATCTCTGCTATATTCACGAAAACTCTTTGTGTGGATGCGCTGTAGAAAAGGGGAGTGAGCGCTGTTGAGTGATATAATAGTGATTGTGCCGTGAACGTGTTAAAAACAATGAGTTCACGGAATTTTTAACTAGATTGTGACCTCATCTCCCTTCCCTTTTCTAAAGCTGATGATTGCGTAAATCGCTCATTTATTTTAGTTTAATTAAAAAATATGGACTTGGCACCTATGTACCTATAAGTACAGTCTCATCTTTCTGGAAGAAATCAGTGTGTTGGTGTTAAAGTTGAGAGGTTGAAAGGACGTCTACATTGGAGTTCCACAAGGCTCAGTATTGGGACCTTTACTATTTAGTTTGTCCATTAATGATATTCATTCTGTTCCAAAATAATGTAAATTATACGCTGATGATTTTCAAATATATCTTCACTTTCAATTGGCGATGTTGTCGGCGCTGTGGAGAATATAATTTTGATTTTTACTTATCAACAGAGCTAAAACCGACCATTTTAGGATATTTTCGACTACTTAATTACACAGACATGAGTTTTCTAGAGTTCAGACAATGACGTTTTGGGCTACTGCGATTAAAGTGAAAGACTTGGTACTAACTATTGACAGTAGAATGACTTGGAGTGATTTTGTGACGGAGACGTGTAATATGTTTTTTGTTGTTCCTAATTGAAACAAATTTAATACTGCCTACCGCTCCAAACTAAAGCACTCCTAGTAAAATCCTTAACATCTATATATATAAAAGCCAAAACCCACTGAGTCACTGACTCACTCATCACGATTTCTCAAAAACTACAGAACGGATTGGAATGAAATTTGGTATGTAGCTTCCTCTAGGGCAATAGGTGCTCACTAAGAAAGGGTTTGAAAAAATTCGAAATTTTAGGGGGGGTTGGGGGGATCAAATATATTAAAAAATGACTTCATCAAAACTACCGAACGGATTGGAATGAAATTTGGTATGTAGCTTTCTCTAGGGCAATAGGTGCTCAATAAGAAAGGGTTTGAAAAAATTCGAAATTTTAGGGGGGTTTGGGGGGATCAAATATATTAAAAAATGACTTCTTCAAAACTACAGAATGGATTTGAATGAAATTTGGAATGTAGCATCCGCTAGGGCCATAGGTGCTCACTAAGAAAGGGTTTGAAAAAATTCGGAATTTTAGGGGGGGTTTATGGGGATCAAAGTTATTAAAAAACGACTTTTTCAAAACTACCGAATGGATTGGAATGAAATTTGGTATGTAGCTTCCTCAAGGGCCATAGGTGCTCACTAAGAAAGGGTTTGTAAAAATTCGAATTTTTAGGGGAGGTATGGGGGTATGAAAATTGTTAAAAAACGATTTCTTCAAATCTACCGAATGGATAGGAATGAAATTTGGTATGTAGCTTCCTCCAGGGCCACAGGTGCTTACTAAGAAAGGGTTTTAAAAAATTGGAAATTTTAGGGGAGTTTGGGGGGGGGTCAAAGTTATTAAATCACGATTTCTTCAAAACTACCGAACGGATTGGAATGAAATTTGGTATGTTGCTTCCTCTAGGGCCATAGGTGCTCACTAAGAAAGGGTATGAAAAATTTCGAAATTTTATGAGGGTTTTGGGGGGATCAAAGTTACTAAAATAATAATTTCAGATCTTTTATTATTATGACAATAGTGCTTTTATTATTTAAGATGTATATATATAAAAGCTAAATAGCACTCACTGACTGAACCTTAAGAACACTTAAAAAGAATACAATTACGTTAAAAAGATTGAAAATACCAACCATCACGGGCAACGCCGTACGGGTCAGCTAGTTTAAATATAAAAAATCCTTAATATTTCCTTAACTTGCTCCGTAGTCGATGACATGTCTGTAGTTCTGACAAATTGCAGCGGGCACAGGATCGATGAAAATGTAACTCCTTATTACAAAAAACTTAATAACTTAAAACTTAACCGATTTGCGATCGTTTTATGTTTTAATTACTCTCTATTTGGTCCTACGAACTGGAGGGTCTAGTTATTTGTTTTCACCTCCGATAGGCCTACCAGTGCAAAGAACACCAGAAGAGGTCACACTTCGCTTGTTATACCGCTACATAGAACCGTCACGTTTATAAATATTATACCGAGTCCGCATGCAGCTTGTGGAACTTACTTTTTGAAGCAGTTAAATCTGTTGATAGTCGTGTCCAGTTTTCAAAATTACTTAAGACTTTCTTGTTGAGTAAAATGGGTCGTGACCTTGCTTTGGGGTGTGATGGAATGATTCATTTTTCTTTTTTAAATAAAGTTGTAGGGATTATTAATAATAAGTAATTATGTATTACAATTTATAATATTGCTAATCTTGTTTTGTGGATTCTGTTTTATACTGTATGTATTATGTATGAATGTGCTTTTGTGTGCTAGTGCCGGTGTATGTTTAAATAAGTATATGTAGGTTTATATAATTAATCATTTGTGTAAAATGTAAAATTCAGCTTACTATTCATTTAAATCTAATTTTCTGTTAGGCCCATGTTATACGGGCAGCAAAAACGCGGCGTATAAAACGCTGACGCTGGACATAAAAAACGGAGCTGTTATACGAGCGTCAATAACGCCGCGTCGTCGACGCTACGTTCGGTGGGTGGAGCTGTTAGGCCCATTCTATACGAGCGTTAAATGCGTCGCGTTATTTTTCGTTTTGGAAGTCAATACAAATCAAGTTGTAGCATCTATACGAGCGCATTCTACGCCCAACGTTGCCCTGTTCACTCGGCGATGACGCTATTAACGCCGCCTGCCCTGCTGGCAGCGCTAGGAACGCGGCGCAAACAACGCTGCGCGAGAAGAGTAGTATCTATTCGAACGCATTTAGCGCCAGCTTTGTCATCACGTGGTTTTCGACTTTTTCAAGTGAAACTGTGTTTTAAAGCGTATCTGAGTGTGTGATTGTTTGATTTAGACTTAAGCAATGTATGACATTGAAAAACTTATTGTTGAAGTGGAGAAGAGACCGGCAGTGTTTGATGTTAAGTCAAAAGACTATTCCAATAAACAAATAAAAGCGCAGTGCTGGGCCGACATTGGAAGACGATGCATGAAAATTGGGAGGAAATTTCAGTACACTTCCAGCAGGTACTGAAAACCTAAAGCACCGATCTGCACAGCATCCATATTGGTGACTGAACTGACGGTTTTCGCGCTCGTATAGAAGGTCCACTGCTGAGCGTTGACGCTAACAGCGCGACGCCTTTAGCGCCCATATAGAATGTCACCACTATTGTCGGGCGTTGGCGTTAGCGCAATGCATTTAACGCGACGCATTTAACGCTCGTATAGAATGGTCCTTATACGAGCGGAAAAACGCTTCGTCAGGTACTGAGTGAGCCCGAAGGTCGCCGAATGCACCCGAATAGCGGATCAGTTCCACTTGTCAGTAGTTGCAGTCTGCTCCAGTGCCAAAAATGGATGCAGTGCGAATAGGTTGTATCGGTTTTTACCATTTACTTGAAACATACCTTGCTGGTACCCAAAGGGAAGAGAGGTGTTGGGGTACACACCCTGTGTTAAGTAGCCGATTGTCTACTGGGACATTTCACACCACGTTCGCGTTACACTGGCAGTATGAAGACAAGTTCTTCAACTACTACAGAATGTCTGTTTCTTCATTTGATGAGCTGCTTGGTCTTGTGTGCGATGAAATACATAAGAGTGATACTAATATCATGTATCACATAATATAATGTCTGCGGGGCGAGGGGGTGGGCAGGAAGCAAATCTGCCGCGCGCGACAAAGCTGCCCGTATAACACCAACTCGCGTCATTGCTGCCGCGTCTTTGCTGCCTGTTTACCGATCCGGACGCGTAAAAATCGCTGTCGCTGAGTTTACAGGGCTCGACGCGACGGCTAAAACGCTCGTATAAGTTGCACATAGGCAAGTCCATTACCCGGTATGCTTGGCGTCTACGCGACGTAAAATACGCCGCGTTTTTGCAGCCCGTATAACATGGGCCTTAGATATAAGTTTTCTTGAAAAAAGTATTTCATTTCAGTTTGATGTTAATTTTTTGTTGGTTATTTTCTTAAATTATTATTATTATATTTGTATGTATGTATTTTAATATAATTATGTATAATGGGGTTAGGTGGTAGAGAGGACCAGCCAGTCCTAATCTCGCCCCACAAAAATAAAGGTAATTATATTACACTCTCACTTTCCCACTGGCCCCAAATCTTTTCATTTAGTGTGAAGATAGGAATTTACGAGTAAACCTAACTGGCCTGTTGATATTACACTAAAAATGGATACAGGATTGTTAAAAATATTATCTTGTCAATAAAGTAAGTGTACTAGGAAGGTCTGTTAGACGATGAACCGTGGCCTTGAGATGCGCAGTAGACTCGGGGTTGATTAGAGTGGTGGGGGGTCAGATAGGCTCAGTCTGTTGCCGCGCTCTGAACATAATACTCCGATAAATATATTGTCTGTGCGTGGTGTTCCTTCCCCTCCAGCGGACAGCGTCCCCATTCTTCCCTCCCTCCAACACGTCTAAGAGCTCTTGCTATATCTGACGAATTAAATATTTGTAATGCAGTCTATTTATAAATGTAAGTTGTTTACGGACCAAGTGGAAATAAAGTGACCATATCATTTCTATATTATTGTTACTATAATGTGAGCCAATTTTGGGAATTTACATAAAAGTAAACCCTACAAACGATTTTCAACTGAAGCACTGCATGTAGTTTTTATAATTAAGTGTGAAGTGATTCATCAATCTCATACTAAAAACGTTTATTGCCGAAGTCAACGAACTTTCTCACTCCCCTCATAGCATTCTGTCTTTAACGTTAATGCCTGTGTTCTGGAAATAAACAAGAATTACTGTCCATTCCTTTCCTAAAAACAAGTTTAGCTCGAGGCAAGATCAATAATGTTCCCACTAGCCTCACAATTCGATGTTCATTTATGTGTTTTCTAATCACATACATAAGAGGGATAGTAATAAAATTGTAGTTTTCCAATATCAGGTATTTAAAAAATAGTAAAAATGTATTTTTACAAAGTGAGGTAAAAAAACGTTTAATATCCTGACTTCATGACAGACTGTACAGTAAATAGGTTTGAACGTTCGCAAATGTATTTTGGGGAAATAATGCTTTTAATTTAATTTTAAATACTCGTACATATTTAATTATAAAAAATAAATACTGGTAGAGTAATTTTGCAGCAATGTCCATAATGTTTCTTTTTCATAACAAACTTGTAGTATTAAAGACACCTTATTTTAACATTCCTTACAATGCATTGAAACGTGTATTTTTAATTCTGTCTTCTTCACACCGCACAGATCAAAATAACCGGTTATCAAAGTTCAAACGATTCTTGACAAAGATTTCCGTGCTTAGATCGCGGAAACTTGAATCTGTGTTAACCTGCTTTGTTAACACGGGAATTGACTTGAACGAGAGCTAGGTCTGACTGTACCTCTTTAAATTGATCTGCGCAATAAACCGTTCATTTTTAGCCCTGATGTAAACAAAACTGTTATATAAGTGTAATAATAAATCGAACTCTCCTCATGGTGTTAGGCTTTAATGGCATTATCTAATACTTTTAAAACACATTTATTATAAGGATATTTATACCGCTGTCACCATACCAACTTTTATTATCACGCCATTTATTATTTGTAGGTTATAGGTTATCTATATATATAAAAGCCAAAACCCACTGACTCACTGACTCACTGACTCACTCATCACGATTTCTCAAAAACTACCGAACGGATTGGAATGAAATTTGGTATGTAACTTCCTCTAGGGCCATAGGTGCTCACTAAGAAAGCGTTTGAAAAAATTCGAAATTTTAGGGGGGATTTGGGGGGATCAAAGTTATTAAAAAATGACTTCTTCAAAACTACCGAACGGATTGGAATACAATTTGGTATGTAGCTTCCTCTAGGGCCATAGGTGCTCACTAAGAAAGGGTATGAAACATTTCGAAATTTTAGGAGGGGTTTGGGGGATCAAAGTTACTTAAATCATAGTTTCAGATCTTTTATTATTATGACAATTGTGCTTTTATTATTTAAGATCTATATTATATAAAAGCCAAATACCACTCACTGACTGAACACTTAAAAAGAATACAATTACGTTAAAAAGATTGAAAATACCAACCACCACGGGCAACGCCGTACGGGTCAGCTAGTGTAAGATAAATTCTTTCGTGTTTAAATGAATGCCAAATTAGACTAAAAATGGAAATAGGACTGTCAAAAAATATTATCTTGTCAATAAAATAACTGAGTACATTTTTGGTACAGTCGGATTATATATGGAACTTGTTTATAGACCAAGTGGAAATAAAGTCTCCATATTATTTCTATATTAGGGCTACACTCACCGCCCACTTTGCAGCTCGGACACGTTCTGAGTTGATCTGCGGCCTCAATACTGCATTGACGTCGCGTCGCCTGGGTTAAAAGTAGATTTTTCAACTTGGCTGTAAAAAGTCCTGAATTTACTTTATGAAGTGAAAACTTCTTTGGGCGCACCGCGTCCAGAAATTTTTAAAACTTTTGCTCGCAGTGAATCGGATTTTACCATCACGCTCTATTCCGTCACGCATTTTCAGTCACGCTCTACTATTATTATTATACCGGGTGTCCCACAAAGAGGTCCCTATTTTTGAATTGATATGACAGACGTATAAAGCCCGCTACAGACTTGAAATTCTACAGTCGTGACTAACACATATGTAAAAGAAATACCCCTGAGTATCGGTTAATTCTGACTGATCCAAACAAAATGGCGGGAGAACAAAAAAATAACAAAATCAGCAATCGTATTTTAAGGGTAAACCTACTTTTATTTAGAATAGGAACAGCTACAGCTGTTTAGACTATTTTAAATCTATCAGCTGACTGCGTGTATCCACAAAAATGAACATATTTGGTAATAAACATTGGCATTTGTTATTAAGTTGCATTGTAAAGTGTCTTATGTACCATGCCGTTTTCAACTGAGCAAAAAGTGAAATGTTGTTCCTGGGCTATTGCCTTTGAAAATGATTATGAAGCAATAAGGTGTTTTAGGGAAAGGTACCCAGGTGTAGTTCCACCGTCAAGGAAATCTATTCGTAAGTGGAAGACTATCCTACTAGAAAGGGGGTCAATACAAAAAAAATACCATAGATCCTCCAACATAGAAAATGAAGAAATCGTATGTGCTCCTTTCATGGAATCTCCAAATACGCCTAATTCAGTAAGAAAGGTAGAATCTGCTACGGGGATACCGAAGTCATCTGTCCAAAGGTATGCCAAAAATAACAAAATCGAACATTATAAAACTCATTTAGTTCACGGACTGCTTGAAGATGATCCTGACAGACGATTGGAATTTTGTTCGAAAATAATTGAAAAGACTGACGTAGATAGCAAATGGCATGAAGGAATCGTGTTTTCAGATGAAGCGACATTTTATCGAACAGGAACTGTAAACGGGCATAATTGTCATTACTATAACACAAAAAATCCACATATCTTACAAGAAGAGAAATTAAAATCAACAGGTATAACAGTTTGGGCTGCTGTTACCAAGGATGGTGTTTTGTCGTATGACATATCCCGACAAACAATGACTGGAGAAAGGTATGCATCAGTTTTAAGCAATCACATAGTTCCTCATCTTTCTCAGCCTGAGATGAAAGACGTTTTTTTCCAACAGGATGGAGCTCCTCCGCATTATGCTAATGTGGCCAAAGCAGTTTTGGACCAAAATCTTCCTAACCGTTGGATATGTCGTGGCAGCAGCTTCATGGACTGGCCCCCAATGTCTCCAGACTTAACTATTTGTGACTTTTTTATGTGGGGCTTTTTGAAGGAGAAGGTCATAACATTGCGACAGACGATGAACTAATGAGGTTGATCGAAGAGGAACTGTTGTTGATACCTCGAGAGTTGTTCAGCAAAGCGTATGACTGTTTTCTATTTCGTTGTCATCATTGCATTGCGATCGATGGACATCAGTTTGAATAAGGTTTATGGATCAAATAGATTTAATTTATTTATGAGTTACTTATATCTTTAATTCCCTAACGTTGTTTAGTGCTTAGTAACATCGTTAAAATTCAATAATTATGTTGTAACACTTAAGCAAATAAAACTATTTTAACGAAAAGGTTCTATTTCTTTGATTCCCGCCATTTTGTCCTAATGTGTCAGAATTAACTGATACTCAGGTGTATTTCTTTTACATATGTGTATGTTAGGACTGTTGAGTTTCAGGTTTGTAGAGTGTTCGGTGCATCTAATATATTAATTCAAAAATAGGGACCTCTTCGTGGGACACCCGGTATAGTACACATGTGTATATAGAAGAGTATATAAATTACTAGTTAGTACCTCTGAAATGGACATTGTGTTTCCTCATTTTGTAGGTTGTGTTAAAATAGTTTACTTGGTAATACCTGTGAAATAAGCATTGTGCTTCCTCATTTTGTAAGTTGTGTTAAAATAGTTTACTTTACCTCTGAAATGTACATTGTGCTTCCTTATTTCGTAAGTTGTGTTAAAATAGTTTACTTGGTAATACCTCTGAAATGGACATTGTGCTTCCTCATTTCGTATGTTGTGTTAAAATAGTTTACTTGGTAATACCTCTGAAATGGAAATTGTGCTTCCTCATTTCGTAAGTTTTGTTATTATTTTAACACAACTTTCTTTACTTCGGAAATGGACATTTTGCTTCCGCATTTTAAGTTGTGTTAAAATAGTTTACTTGATAAAACATCTGAAATGGGCATTGTGCTTCCTCATTTCGTAAGTTGTGTTAAAATAGTTTATTTGGTAATACCTCTAAAATGGACATAGTATGTACTTCAACATTTTGTAGGTTGTGTTAAAATAGTTTACTTGGTAATACCTCTGAAATGGGCACTGTGCTATCTCATTTCGTTAGTTGCATTAAAATAGCTTACTTGGTAATACCTCTGCAATGGACATTGTGCTTCCTCATTTCGCAAGTTGTGTTAAAATAGTTTATTTGGTAATACCTCTGAAATGGACATTGTGCTTCCTCATTTCGCAAGTTGTGTTAAAATAGTTTACTTGGTAATACATCTGAAATGGACATTGTGCTTCCTCATTTCGCAAGTTGTGTTAAAATAGTTTATTTGGTAATACCTCTAAAATGGACATAGTATGTACTTCAACATTTTGTAGGTTGTGTTAAAAT
>JAGFPH010012904.1:12165-28304 GCA_018207615.1 Philaenus spumarius | reverse complement strand
ATCACACTTGACTTTTTATAGTTGTTTTATAAAAGCAAAAAAGAAAAAGAAATCGTAAAACTCATCTAGATAGGTTTATATTCGCATCGAGATGAGTTTTTATTCCAGGAATGTAAAAGAAGTAATAACTTTATGTTATAAGTGTACATGCTCCATATTTACATGATGAACAAAATTAAATCTATTTGATAACTATGAATTAATACTTTAGTATCATTTTTTTACAGTCAATACTAAGGTTGTACATTAACAAGTAACATAACATTTGCATATTAGAATTACTTATTTAGTTATACATTTTATTAATTATTTATTTATAATTATTTATCAAAATAACGGTGCACTACAAGTAAAATATGTTTACTATTACCGTACTTTATAAAAGATAATCTTATAACCAATAAATCTTGAATTTCTTTTTAAATAGTAATTTTGTCAGTTAAAATTCATGCAAACTTCAATCAATATTTAGTTTGCATCATACACATTACACACTATCTCGCTTAAAACAAATAGAACAGTTTATATTACGTGTTTCTCTATAAAAGAAATAAAAACTGTGCAATTCATTTTATGAAATAGAAACTAAATAGTTTGAAAAGGATAACAATAAAAAAACTAGCACAAAATTCAAATTCTAACGGTACACGGACTAGTTTAAGACAATAAGAGTGTGACAATTTAAGACAAACAAATAAAATTGCATAAAAAGTTACTGATCAGGTAGTTGGTAACAAACGAAAAAGGGACTTTTGCAACTACAAGTATTAAAACTTGTAACTAGGTATTACATATATTATTGTAGCCTTGGTCGTTCCTAATCAGTTTCTCTTTCTGTCCAATACTGCAATTATAGTTTAAAACATATCTTAATAAAATAATAAAGTAGTATAAACATAAATAGTCCCTAACTGTTTCCTTTATTACTTAAAGAAAATATTATTTATTCAAATGGTGTCTAGGTTTATAATAATTGGTGAACAGATTAAACAATTTGAAAATACACAGGTACGGAACTACACTTGACCTGATTTTAGTTGATTTCATTCCTAGATTACATCAACTATATTCAAACTAGGGCGGTCTAGTCTAGTTTACCGAGTTGAGAAAACACAACCCTCAATCTCTTTGCTTAAGAACGACCTCGGTAAGTTCGAAAATATGACCAATGCGCCAAACATCCTTCTATATATTTATTGTTTCTACAAACCTTTAGTATACAACGCCTACGGTACTAAAACTGTTTTTATTATATTGCCAAATCAGACATTATTTATATTTCAAATACTAACCTTAATCTTCTTACACGTTCAAATACGTAATTTAGGTTTACAATTGACTGAATTAACCAAATGCTGAAGCGTTTAATTAATGTGTAAGAGTTACAAATATTCGCGCTCATTAATAACATTTTCTGACTGGGATCATTTATCACTACAGACTTACAAAAAGTAACTCTTTAAACTAATTAATCACAATCTTGTTTTCTAATAAATACTACTGTATTTCATTAAATGCAAAAGTTAATGACTTTAATTGAAGTATATGTTTTAAGTTTCTTCAAGTCATAAGATTATCTATTTATTACTTTTAATTTATTAGTTTTATATAAATAGCATTTAATTCTAACAAATTATAGTTAGTTCTTTTCATCTTAAAATACTGTAAACGAAACATATTTCCTTTTTTAGTATTAATTGAACAGCTGAAGTTATCCTAGTTACTTAAAAAATAGTGCATTCTTATCCAAATTTTTACTCATATATCAATAAAATATCTCTATATGTTTTAGGTAGAATAATACTACCAAATCTCTAACTAATCTTGAGTATCTCTATCATAAACTTGAGTAGCCAATAGTGTCCATGATTCCAATATGATTTACACTTATTATTATTTATTTTATTTTTACAGAACAAAAACTTTATACCAACTTAACAAAACAGAAATGCAATAACTAAATATTTTGTATAGTTACAATTTAACTAATCCATAACAATAAATTATAACAATACCTTTAAATTATAAAATTACTATCTCTACAGAAAACATAAACATCCACACCCCTGCTCACACACATACACACCCAAAAACACCAGGATACTTAAAATGTGTTCAGGAGTTATCTTTATCTACAATAAAAAATCATGTATAAACTAAGACACACTGCCGGGAATATTTACAGTGATTTTAGTAGAATAAAATATTTTCAATTTGCCTTTCCATGAAAATTTGTAAACCCAAACGTATATTTAAATTTCATGCATAAAAATACTATTTTTCCAAACTTTAATAATAACATTCATTTTTACCAATTATAAATAATATTATACAAATCTTAACAATGTTTCGGTGTATGCAAAGAAACAATAGCCATCAATTAAATTAAATTTTTATTTTATTTTAAGTAAATAGCATTATATAAGCCAATGTTTTTATACGGGGTGTCCCACAAAGAAGTTGGTCCACACCGATCTTTTTGAAACTTAACACACCCCACAATAGAGGTTTTAAAAATGTTCTGTGAAAATTTTAGCAGTACAACACTTGCAGAAACAAAATGGTGGAATAATAAAAATGTATTATTGTTCTCCCTCTGTAAATAGGTATTTAATTTATACCTTACTGATTTTGTAACAAAAATTAAATTATTAAATTAAATTATATTACTGTAGATTTTGAAAACATCGGTATAGTCACATTCAAATGCTCTAAAGAATTTTTATTAGAAAAGTATAATGAAAAAAGTTAAACCAAAGTCTAAAATTGCTCAAACTGCAATTCATCCACAGTGACGCACTTGTAACAGCGCTCAACAAAGATTCGTACACTTTTAAAAAGAAATCCTGCGGTGTCCGTACAAGGTCCTCTACAATTGCGTGTTTTAAATACTCATCATTGGTGAAGCTGTGGGAATAAACATTTCCCTTTAGGTAACCCCATAAAAAGTAATCAAACACAGTTAAAACTGGGGATCGGGGTGGCCAATCAAAAAAAAACTTCCACCCATTAAGGTTGTCATTTAGTAAGTCCTTGACAGGATTTGCGAAATGAGATGAACTTAAGATTTGCGAAATATTGCTTGGCTCATTTCTGGAACTATAAAATGAAGCAAAACGTGTTGATTTAAAACTCGTGCATACCTAATTCCAGACATTGTACTGTCGTAAGATATGCCTATTTGCTACACCATTGAGGTAGAAAGTGGACTCGTCTGAGAAAACAATTCGAGTATGCCAATCAGGATTAACTCATGCATAAGTTATCCGTATTTGTGGATACAGGAACAAAATTTCACTCTTCTGTCCCGACCGTTCTCAAGTAAATTATCTACTAGGTGACTTTTGAAAAATTTTATATAAAAATCACTATAATTTTGTAAATTAAAAAAATCACTATTCCACCATTTTGTTTTCTGCAAGTGTTGTACTACTAAAATTTGCACAGAACATTTGTATGCCTCTATTGTGTGGTGTGTAAAGTTTCAAAAAGATCGATGCAATATAAGGTAGCCTAAGTTATTAAAAATCTAACGTTTAAACCTCCTTCTGTGAAACCCTGTACAAATGTTTTTTTTAACGAAAACGCCCCAATAAATAATTTGCTAACGTTTATTGTAATACCTCGTGATAATACTTCATTCATACTTACTCTATAAAACATTTCTAAAACGTAAACAAACAAAAATATAACGAAAAGGTTTTTCTTTTGAAATAAAGCCTGTAAACGAGCCGAGATGTTGTTTCTACTCAGACTCAAACCGAAAGATTTTTCGAGACTAATCAAAGGTTTTAGGTATAAATTACCTAAATTTATAAAACATAGGTTAATCTAGAATAATCAAATGAAAAGTAAGCTGTTGCTATATGAATTTGGTTGGTTAGTGTTCCAAAAACAAAATGTTCTCAAAAACATATATGTATTCGCTTAAATTAGAAATATTTATTTTGATATGTTATAGTTTTTCATCCAAATGCAAAGCTATAGCGCTGGCTTTTAGCATCAGCACTGGATCAACAAAGACAAACAGTCAACACAATAAATATAAGTAAAACTTGAAATTTAACCTTATTTGAAGTGGATAGGTTCAAAACAATGCTAACATTGTTTTGGACACATTTAAAGAAAGTCTAATATAACTAAACCATAGGTTCAAGAAGTGTTGTATTTTTATCTACAACTTATTAACTTCTGAATATGAGTAAGACAAATCCGTGAAACAAGCAAATTCTTTTCTAATGTATCTGAATAATCCTGAAAACAATCATCAAAATATATACAAAATAATATCGGACCAAAAAAGCGTCCTTGCGGTACACGATGCGTCATTGACATCGTACATCTTCAGAAGAACAACTTTTGACAAACACTTTCGATTTGTAAAGTAAGACCGTAACCTAGACATGGTGACCAATCTTATTTAAGCTGACTCCAACTTCTCAATTAAAATACTGTATCGACCGATTTCTTTATATCTATAAACATATCTGATACTTTCATTCCTAGATTAAAATTTGTGTAAATATTAGACATAAAACCATGCAATGTAAATTCGGCGTTAATTTCCTTTCTATCTCCAATTTGAACAACATGGAAAATTGTTATATCATGTATAAAAGACATTAGTAAGTTATTCATACATTTCTCAAAAGTCTCAAACACTTAAACCTCACTATGATAATTATATTTGGTTAAATATGCAACAATTAAATATGGTAGAAAGTTAGTTTTATTGCTCATGTAGAAAGTAAAATTATATACTGTAAACTAATAATATTCGAACCAAGTTCATAAAACAATATGTTTTCAAATCACTGCAGTACAGGAATAAAATAACAAAACATCTATTACTGCAATTAAAACAACAATAATAACAAAAAGTTAATAAAGTCACTTTTACTTTTTAAATCTGTTGTAGTATCATTTCATTTCTATGTTTAACAGTTTAAATTTTATTTTTATTGTATATTATATTTTTGTACCAGAAAGGTTGATTTTAATAAATACTTTTATGGGAGGAATTGTTTATTTAAATACATTTTTTTAGAAAAAGCTATTTAATATACTAGTACAGTTTAGTTTATTATACCAGCAAAATAATTAAGAAAAAAAATAACATCTCAGAAAATAATATTAATTATAACATTCACAATTTGTTTTGTAACACTCTCTTACATAATATATTATATGCTAGTACGTATTAGTATCTGTGCCACCATTGTTATAAAACCTAATTAAGTACACTCAATATTATGTTTTACATAAGAGTATATTGTGCTTTTAGAATATTGCTTTACCTGATGTTAAATGACGTCTACTGCAATAATTTCAAAATGGCTCCAAAGTTATAAATATCAGCACTCCAATATCCATTACATGGAATGCACTCAGCTCTGGGTAAAACTAAACAGCTCCTGAAAATAAATATTGATATTACATTTGAAATGTAAATAGAAAATAATGGTTTTAAATATTGGTTTTTAAATATATAACTTTTTAATTTTTGTTAGCTTTTTTAACATCTAGACTAAACTTATGAATCACCGATTTGTAACATAATGTGTAGGCCTACCTCTCTAAATATAATGTAGAGCAAAGCAGGATAGCTAATTATAAAGGAAATTTGTAATAATTACAATCAAAGAGGTTTCAATCTCTGTAAACAATAAAAACACAAAGAAAAAATATTATTTATTTCCTTTTAGATGTGTTGACAGTTTTGTAAGTTTAAATTTACCATTAACGTGTTAAAATAAAGGACTGACGTGTTCATTTTTCCACACAATTTCAAGGCCTTTATTAGTTCTATGGGGATAATTAAAAACAAACAAATCCTTTATAAATATTTATACAAGGTAAATCAAGCTATGCAATATTTTATTACATTTAATTTATTTATAAACAAAAATTTTGGGATGCTTTTATTTGTTCGAAGACACATTTTTAAATATTCAGTAAAGCAGTTGGAAGGTTTCTGAAATTGCTTGAGCACAGCAAACGTCCGTAATAGGAAAAGTTACTTAATATGAAACAGTTTTCTTGTCAAGCATCTGTCCCAACTTACTTTAACGCAAATTTCTTTCTTTATAGAAGATATTTTGAGATACAAAGTTTCTTAAACTCAAGCATAAATCATTTTTAAAGTACATCTTTTTCGTTATATTGAATTAATTTTAATAACTGTTCTTAAATTGTTTTTAGTTTCAATTTCAGATTAAAATTTCCATGGATTTAAGTGTTTGTAAAAATTATTACTTCGATAACCTAAAATAAGTAACAAATCTAATTTTATTTTAAGACTGTTCTACTAGAAATGTATATGTAAGCATGCATTTTCTTCGGTATTTATTTTTGTTATCACAACAATTAAAAGAAACTACTAATACATATTTTTCTTTAAAACTTGGTTCAGCATTTATTTAAGTTGTATGAGAATTAGAAGTTTATCAGGTAATAAACTTGTAAACCTTTTTCGTAGTTTTACGTATTTATTTTGGAGGTACACATCTTATATAATAGTAGGTTTACAAATATCTTTATTTTTGTGTTTGTACATAAGTCACTTAAATTACAAAATAACTTTTCTTAAAATTCGGTTTGAAGTTCCTGGGGGTATTAAAACTAAATTGAAAAGACGACCTCTTAAAAGGAATCCTCCCAAGAGAACCGACGTCTTACTCTTTAATTGAAAGCTTCTAAGATCCATCTCTCAGCAACAGTTACTTACAATCTTCACAACGATTACTTTAAAGAAGATGAGTACATTCTGTATCAGTGTAGCAACTAGCTCCAACAGAGCATTTTATTATTGAACTATATATTGGTTTAACTGATTCGACTTCTTAAGTAAATTCTAATCACAAATAATAGATTATGAAAAGATAATTCTATTCAAATGTTATGTTGTAGAATTTTTATAATTTTATATTATTTTAAAAGATTAGAAGAGAACTCTAAAATCTGTTCTCGAGATAGTTAATCAACTATCAAAATATATTTTCAAAATCACCAAACTCCTCTCATGTCACCCCATTTGAACAATTTGTAATGAGCACATTTTACTTGTGATACATACAATTTAAAAATGTATAAAACATGTATTTCTGTGGTAATAAAATAAAAATGTCTTAATTTATTTTATATTAATCAAAAAACCATATCAACCACTTCTTAAAGTGAAAGTGCAGTTATTGTATTCATTTTTCTCCCTGTATAGTAAAATATACACTACTCTGAATACGGGTCTATATTCGTAACAAATTAGACGACTACGAAAATTCGACAATAACAGTACTCCCCCCCCTTTACCACATTCCCTTAATAAGTAAGAATGGCTCAAAGTTATGTAAGTTTTCTTAACTGATTTAAAACATTTGGAACATCTTATTTGTAAACCATCCAACAAAACCGGGAAAACAGAAAGATAACAAATTGTGTGCTGACTTTATTAAGTTTTTGGAATTTCATAACAAATAAACGTCAAATACGTAGAAAATCTTCTAGCAATAAATAACTGGAACCACCACAGTCAAATTATGTTCAAGGCTTCTAAGCTTGATGTATTGGATCTGGATCGAAGTCTATTTCGTTTAACCGAGATGAACGATCGGTTGTAAACAACCTCTTTCTCCATTTTATAGCTTTCCTTTCTTATCTCTAACCCATAAATCTGACCAAAGTATTATAGTGTATATTTTTAGTGGATTTCGGTACCAATTATTTTCAGCCAACAAACTCTTAAAAACATTATTGACAAATGCAAATGTTTATATTTATTTTTTAATTTTAAATCATAATTGTCTGATGTGAAAGTGAAGTTTTATAATAGACCTACTAAATCAGCCAACTTATATATAATTTCTTATATACGGTATGCTATTATGAAAACTAACATTAAATAACAGTATAATCTAATATTTTATTCAAAGCAATCAACAGCCATTTACATAATGCAGGTCGTCAAATATTGTAGTTCGCTAACTAAAATAAATAGCCTTAATTGATTAAAGGTCTCTAAACTTTAATATCACCGTTTACTTTATATATAGGTGGTAACTTAATTCCGTTACAATATGTTTTGAAACAAACTAATACTGTTCCTTTTTGGGTAAATATTATATTTAATTTGTCTATAGACACCTAAAATATTTGTTAGGCCTTCTAACATATTTTACTTACATTACTTGACATCATTTACTTTACGTCGATGATATGTAAGGAAATACTAGAATATAAAGACGTAAAAAATCAATGTGACAGCGGAAACGCTAAAGGGCAGGCAATAAGGGACTTCCATTTCTAGAGAGAAATTGTATCTCAGTTTTCAAGATGTATTCAATAAAGTTTGATGTCATAATATTAAATTTAAATAGAAAGCTTATTTGAAAAAAACTTTCTTAAGACGTAAATAAATATCATCAAAATGCAGTGCAAGTTATTTCCCAAAATATTATTATTATCAAAAATTTAAACCAATATTAATTTACTTTAACATTGCATCTTTAAGTATGTATTGTTTCTTTAAGTATTGCACAATTAATTTTGATTTATCTTTTTACCAAATTAACAATCTCGTGAGTTCTGTTTTCGTTATGCCGTGAACATTAAGTAAAAAAAGTCCAGACCCTGTTAAATCAATTCAATTTGGTTTTAATTAAAACTAATTTTTAATAATTTTAATTCCTTATACGCTTCTGAAAACCTCACATGCAATGGTTTAAAAGTGATTTTGTTTTTTAATGTGACGTAACGATTACATTCCATAATCGAATTACTTATATTTGTACAAGCTACATATACTTGGTAATACATAAGTGTCTAACTAAATTGAATTTAAAATATTGAAATTTAAATTCTGCCAAATTACCAATAATAATAGCAAGTATGTAGTATAGCAAGTGTACGTTTCTTGAATTACATAATTACCTGTTGTTATTTCTTGTTCTGCATAAAAATTAAATAAGAAAGACGCCTGTTTAATTTAAAAAAGCCTTGGGTTTGTGTATAGTAGCTTTTTATGTTCAGTATTTTTTCCACTTTATAACATAACACTTTCAGTGTTGTATCGTAAACATTAATAATACAAACATTAAACATATACACAACATACAATTTCACAGCAACTAATAGTTAGTCTTAGCTCAAGAAATTATGTAGGTATAGGTTCAGACACAACTATTGCGCTAAAGTCAAAACAAAAAGTTAAGAAACTAAAGTTCAAATTTAAATAGTATATGTTCAATTCTTATTAAGTGTCTATGTTCATTAGTTAAGATAATAAAATGTCTGTATTCGCTTGGAATAGCCAATGATGTCACAACCAATGGTTAGGGAAACTTTATTACTCAGTTATGTAGTAAATTTAATGATATAGAAATATTTTAGTTAGGCCTAATGTTTATTTTAATTCACTATTATAGGCTAGGCCTACTTCAAGTTGTTATTGGAACATTAAATCTTCGAATTGAGAAAGTTCCTAATAGAGGATATGGAGTATAAATAAGGTTAGATCCCACCCATTTAGAGAATAGTTTCCTGGATAACTATTTTATCCCTTTTCTTTCGTCTTACTTTTTTAAATTATGTGAAACATTTCAGTGAACTTCTAAGGTCCCTCTCAACTCCCTTTGCGCCAAGATTGTATTTCTTCTCGGAGTTACGTTAATAGGCGATTGTATTGAACTATAGCCTAGGTCTTAATAATGAAAAATGTGTGTTTGTTGCAAAAAGTATAACTTCTTCCAAAATACCTGATTTTTATTTCACTGCACTTTGTATAATGAACAACTAGATTTACTCGCTTCACTTAGCCTTATTCCTTTAATTAAAATAAAACACTTAGTTCTTAACATTTCTAAATTTTACATTTGTTTGTGTTAATATCTAGGACAATGTTTTAATTATTTAATATATGTTGCGAACAACTTATTTACTTTTTTATTTTTAAATTAAAAATAATTCTTTCACTTAAACAGATGTTTCAGAGTTACATACATTTGAATACTAAATGGATTCGCGTAATATTCTCAACCAATCAGATTGCAGGTGACGATATCGCATCGTGTTATGTCCTAACTAAAGTATATAAAAATAAAATCATGAGGTTTATTTCGTCTGATTATAAGACCTATTGATGCTGTTATAACGATTAAATGTACTGTTCGGAATTTAGTTCCTTAGGAATCCTTAGATATTCTTGGTTTTTTTTTTTTATAGTGGCTTCTATGAAAAGATATTTGTAGAAATCAATAATTCCCTTGTACGGTATTTTGGTCTTAGCGACGTTAGGACCGTGCTCCACTATGCGTTTTCTCCGCATACAGGAAAATGGCGCGCGTTATGTCTTCTTGATCCTCGGTTGATTCTACACTATACGGAAAAAACTCATTTCTGTTTTGTCTCACTCTGCTCAAATTTATCATCAGTAGCAGTGACGCCGTGACTTCATGTTGTGTGTGCTCTTGAAGCTTGTGGTAAGCTGGAACCTAAGAAGAAACGTAATTGGGTTCATCCGATAACAGTCGGACGCCAGGAAAGACAATTGTTTCAATGTTATCGAATAAATATTAAATCTTTTGACGAACTACTGAACTTGGTGCTACCACATATCACGAAACATTACGCTACATTCAGGAAAGCAATAAGAGCAATAACTACCCCATGAGTTAGGGGTAGAAGTGCGGCGATTCCGGGCAGGTGGAGCCAGTCTCGTTTGAATCAGTGTGTTGTTGGCCCTACGGAGCCGCTGCCGCGCTAATGAAGCATGTCCCATTTGAGTACTTGTGTTGTCGTCTTACTTGACTTTTGTTACTCTTACAAACTATTTAGGTTTTCGGATGTGTTAAATTAATTAGAATGAAATGGTAATAATTTTGTTAACTATGCTGTTTTGGAAATTATTAATTTCATAGCAAATGTTATTTTTATTGTTTTTTGTTTCTTAGGTCTAGTGTTAATTCACCATTTCGCCGCTAGATGTCGTGGTCACTTCTTTTAATTAATTTTTGTTGATGCAATATTTCGAATAATAGTTGTCTATTAGAAAACTATATACAACATCATATTGAGTTGTTTCAACTTATAACCTTACTAATGCTATGATAGTCATCTTACATTGTTTTACAAAACCAATAACGTACATCCAACTATTTAATATTCACAACACACAAAATTTTTGTAAATACGTCTTAAATTATCTTTAAAATTACAGAATTGCAAGATGACTTGTTATTTTCATAATACAGGACACAAACAATAGCATCTATAGTGCCAAAAATATATTGAAAGTAGTAGAAACATTTTGGTAAATAGTTACTAAAGAAATTATAAACTGAAAAATTATAATTTGGTACGACAAATTGTATAAAATTGAAATAACTTGTTTTTTTAAAGAAAAAACTTGTTAAACTAAAAAAAAATCTTCTCTTTTGCAATATCAAAAGTTGTTTATTTCTATTAATTATGTTTCACGTTTCCAAATACTGTAAATTTATTTTATAAGTAATATAAACCTTTTCTATGGATAAATTAAGACATATTTTCCTACATTTAGAAGCTTAATGTTTTGTGATTTTTAAAACAACAATCATCTTTTGTGCAATGTTAAGCATTGTGTTAGTGTTTGTAGCCTAGTCCCTCCCTGAAGGACAACATAAGTAATAAGTTTACGCTTTACTAAATTCAAATACATATTGAGAATATTAAGTTCTCAGAAATCAATATTTATTAAATGTTTCTATTAGATTCTCACAACTCTAGTTCTCAGATATTATTATTTGTTCATCACAACTGTTATTTACTGTTATATAATCGCATATTGTTGTTATCGACTTGTTTTATTGCAATTGCTTAGTTATCAATGTAATAAATGTTTACCTTTATATATTGTTAACTAGCTAGGTCATCAAATTATTGTATCTTGTTGTAAATGGATTATCCGTTGGTAAATAAATAAATGTCAATTTGGAAAATATGCACAAATAGTTTAAATTACCACGTAGATATAACATATCAATAATTGTTCACAAGTTATAAATTTCAATAATTTAAATACAAGTATAGTAAAATAATGCTTAAATTTGGCATATAAATAAATATGTTTAGCGAATGTTTCTAGATTTATTTATTATTCTTATTATTATTTTATGATTTTTTTCTAAAGTTTGCTGATAATATAAATTTGTATATTGTATAAGCAAAGAGAACAGTTTTCATCTTACAACTAATGTATATTCCACTATCGGCAGCTTCGCGCTTTGTTAGATAAGCTGGAAAGCTTCAGATATTCAGAAAAGTGAAATAACCTTGTTTGTTTTGGTGAAAAATATAAAATAATATATTTACAAAATCCACTTAGTAGAAAACAAAATTGATTAGTTTTTTTTTTTAACATTTTGCATGAATCAAAACGAGAGTAATACAATCCGAATTCAATTCAGAAAATCTGCACAATTCTAATCCGTACCTATAGTATTATTATTTATACACTATAACTATTATTATAGTTAAATATTAAATGTAAACTTACATGCACAAACAATTTAGTTTATTTAAAAAAAAAAATACTAACATTGTTAAATTTAAATCATACCAATTTCTGTTAGAAGGTTAATTAGCACTAAATAATGTACGATCGTTAAGTTATTATCACGATGGAACAGGTATTATTAATAAAACACCCGCTGAATACACACTAAACAAATACTCCCATTTTGCTTTTATGTGAAGTATATAGCCTACTCCAGGTTGTCTGTTTGTAATCATTGTTTAGTTTGAAAAGCAGTGAACTAAAACTACTCAAACTAATTACCTTACTGTACTCAGTACCTACATTCAAACAGTTCTCAGTGTATTATTCTTGTTAATAGTATTGAAATATATCGTTTAACTATATTTTCACCATTAGCACTTGTTTAAGTAGTTTTACATAAGCACTATTATATATAAGGATTAATAGATCCGTTGATTAAATATTCTGGATATTATTTTTTTATGTTATACGGTTTAGAAATGTTTGTTAAAAATTCACGCAGTTTTTTTTCGGTCTGTATATTTGGTATCAAGTGTAATGTATTAACAAAATTTTGGTAAAACATAATTTGCGGATTATTTAAAGCTTAAAAAGGACTTAGGAATGGGAACCGCTAAATTCTGAAAAGCTTTGCCTTCGCTAGCAGTTCTTTTAATTTTAGTTTAATTTAATCGCTTCATTCCATATCTTAACTGCCCATAATATTATACAATACATAATTCAATACTATCTTATAATATCATTAAGTCTATTAAAACTTCATTTAGTTACCGTAGTACAAACATAAAAAAAAGAAGAAGAATAACACGAACTTAAGCATAATCTTAAATATCGGAATTAATTTGTTATAGTCTTGTGGTTACACTAATGTTTGAGGAATTTCTAAAGTTGTATTTACTATTATTAATTTTTATTTGTTAATACAATATAACTGGAATGTTAACTTTAATGTAAGTAAATACATTAATTACAAGTATCCTAATATATTATTTCTCAAAGGTGTTGTTTGAGGTGCTGATGTTTAACATACTCTGTTTAAGCGTAAAGATGGGAAAAAAACTAAAAGAAGAGCTACAAAGCAAGATAAAAAAAGAAATTGTTCCGGAAAATCTAATTACGCCGATGCTAAGAAGCAAAGAAAAGTGGGATAGTATTGCAAACTACATCGTAACGGTGATGAATCGGAAGGAAGAAGAACTGAGAAATAAGTAAGAAGATGCCTGAACAGTAGGACAGTCATACGACTGAAAGGTGTCCGGTTGTTCAGGAAGTTATGTTACTAGTGGTACCCTGTCCAACAACAAGGGCCGGAGAAAGAGGTGAGATTTTATAGTGGGTCGGCACAGGGCCATCCCCACATAACCGTGTTGTGCGGTACCAACAGGGCATGTGCCTGCACATGCGAAAAAAAAGTGTTGTTTTGTTGCTAAGCGATATCTTCCTTATTCTTCATCCAAATTAATTATTCAAGCATCATTTTAGAGCTTATGTTCCCCACTATTGACGATAGATAAACAGCTTAAAATTCATGTTTTCGTTACAGAAAATAATTTTAAAAACTTTTATATTACACATCATATGGTTCCTAATGAAAGGCGCCTTCTATTAAAAAACTGTTTAATACCACAGCTGTTAGTAAGATTGTTTACATTCTACATGCAAGCGTAATCTATCACACAAATCAAACAAATTAAACCAACGTAAACAAACAAATGTAATTTACTTAATAAATCAAGTAAGTAGGTCTACTCCTAACTTGCAAAATATTTGCAATGGTCTTCTAGAAATAATATATTTCCATTCTTAAAAATACTTGCTATATAGTTTTATGTAGCAGAGTTCATGATCTATGACACTGTCGTTATGCACCAACCAGTATTCCTACTGGAAGCGACTGTTCAGTTGCTTAAACATCAATGTATCTGGTCCCTGAAAAGTTCTTGAGCCATTTCAATTAAGACTGCCACAATCTTCTTACTCAGCTTACCGGTGGCTGTTGTGAAAATCTGCATCTTTCAGAATACCCCATAAAGTCAGCATCAAGTGGTGTTAGATCAATTTAGTTAGAGGGAAACGCAATGTCCGCTTTATGGGTTATCACACGGTTTCTGAAGATGGATTCTGATTCGATTCCATTTGTGTACAGTAGCTCCGTTGGTCTCTAAAAAGCAAGTTTCGCGGTCGGCAGAAATATTTACTCCCCTAACAAAACCCATGATAACTTATTCCGTATATCGTACTTGATTTAAAGTCGCTGAATATTTTCATCCTCAATGAAATAAGAACCTGGATCCTACATCATCATCTAGGCCTACATAATAAACAACCCGGTTTCTTGGTTTTACTGGACCCGAATTAATGATCTAATAACCACTTCAAAGAAAAGGTTTAACTCTCTAGTGTGTGGTAGGTATATGGTTATGGGATCATAACCATATACCACACACTAGAGAGTTAAACCTTTTCTTTGGAGTGGTTATTAGATAATTATGTCGGGTCCAGTAAAATTAAGAAACCGGGTTGTTTATTATGTAGGCCTAGATGAATGTTGCATTCTCAAAAAACGATACATTAAATACAGATTCTTTAAATCATATACCATTACTACCAGGTAAAACAGCATGCTACTTTCGAACTTGATCCAATCTTGTTTCTTTACGCTTGTTGGTCCAATATAGGAAACCCACCAATAGATTTAAACATACGCATGACTTATGTCCGGGCAATGTTGATTTCCAATTAAATTATTCGAAAACTTCTTTGTGGTGACTGCAATACTTGACGAAATAGTCTTCCTTTCTTTATTTATTTCTTACTGTATTTGGAAAGTCAGTCCAAACATATTTAGTTGTGTAAGTACGCTTCGATTTCGACGGAATTCATTTACGACTGTGAGCATTGCATTGTTAGTTGGTCCAGTTTGTTAAAAAGCTTCTGAAATTAATTTGCAACTTCAATTAGGCTGAAAGCTTTTCACCACGGATTCCTTATGAGAGGAAATCGTGTTCCACTATTAATACCAATTCAACTTTTTTTACAAAAATGGATTCAAAATCAACCAGCAATATTGTTGCTATTACAACAATAGCCAAACAATACCTGGTATACCAAATGTCAAATCACCATATGTTTTCAGTCATTGGTTTGGAAGTTAATATACATATTAAATAAGTATAACATTATTGAATTATCCATGATAACAGTATGTATGTTGATCTGGTACATTTTACTTGAAGAATTGGTATTTATATTATACTAGCTGACCCGTACGGCGTTGCCCGTGGTGGTTGGTATTTTCAGTCTTTTTAACGTAATTGTATTCTTTTTAAGTGTTCAGTCAGTGGTTGGTATTTGGCTGTTATATATATAGATCTTAAATAATAAAAGCACTATTGTCATAATAATAAAAGATCTGAAATTATGATTTTAGTAAATTGATCCCCCCCAAACCCCTCCTAAAATTTCGAATTTTTTCAAACCCGTTCTTAGTGAGCACCTATGGCCCTAGAGGAAGCTACATACCAAATTTCATTCCAATCCATTCGGTAGTTTTGAAGAAGTCGTTTTTTAATAACTTTGATCCCCCCAAACCCCCCTAAAATTTCGTTTT
>JAGFPH010012903.1:17142-28307 GCA_018207615.1 Philaenus spumarius | reverse complement strand
CACAATGTCCATTTCAGAGGTATTACCAAGTAAACTATTTTAACACAACTTACAAAATGAGGAAGCGCAATGACCATTTCAGACGTATTACCAAGGAAACTATTTTATAAAAACTTACAAAATGAGGAAACAATTATTGTCCATTTCAGAGGTTACCAAGTAAACTATTTTGAAAACAACTTACGAAATGACGAATCACAATGTCCATTTCAGATGTATTACCAAGTTACAAAATGAGATTTTATTACCAAGTTTCCAGATGTATTACCAAGTTTCAGATTTTAACACAACTTACAAAATGAGGAAGCACAATGACCATTTCATCGGTGCTTGTCGTGACTAAATTAACCCTTACAGCCTTAAACTACACGCACCTAAAATAAGTTAATGTACGGTGCGGTACGGCACGGCTAGCGAAATTTCATTCAAATACCCACGCAAAAAGTGCCGAACGGGCCATAAGAAATTTTCCCTTCAAAAACGACATACACCTATCTTACTACTTCTCGATTTACCCTCAATTGCTCGTACGATCATGGTCGTAATAAGTCTTTACTTTAATAATGTTTCCATGGAAACTAGAAAGTGTTTACTGTAAGAAATCCGCAACAATATAAAAATGCTTTCTTTGCCATTTTTATAGTCTATCGCTACAATTAGCTTTCCAGGCAGTAGGTACTCAACTCGTATTTCCTTGGTTTGAAAAGGGGTTTGTAAAAGAGCGCTTCCGAGGTTTTCAGAGTGTTAATTGTTAAGATTTCTTGCGCTTGTTGTTTTAATGTATTTTTAATGGTTTAGCCATACAAATGCATGAACAGAACTGTTATTACCATTGATACCTCTATTTTTACTTTCTCACTACACTATAGTATAGAGAAAGTACAGTGATCGCAAAAAAATCGATGTTGAGATTTTTGTGGAAATATCCGTTTTGGAACCACCTGAGTCCAAAAAAGAGGGTTTTACAAAATGTCTGTCTGTATGTCTGTCTGTATGTCTATCTGTCTGTATGTAGTATACAAAGCTAGAGAGAAAACTATTCGATCGATTTCGAACTAATTTGTACCAAACATGTCAATTAGGAATATGTAGATGCACGAAAATAGGTTTTGAAAAATTTTGAGAAAACCCTCTTTTTTGGAAAAAAACCCAAAAAATCAGTTATTTAAAAAAAACGACTCTAACGATTTTGATAAAATTTGGCTCATTTATAGCCCTTAATGTACCCTACCACATGCAAGAAAAAAAAACAGTTCATTCTAAAATTCTCGTTTAGCTAATAATAATAACTGATTTTTGGGGGTTTTTTGACAAAAATTAGGTTTTTTCAAAATGTTTCAAATCCTTTTTTTGTGCGTCTGTACAGGCCTAATTGACATGTTTGGTGCAAATTTGTTCGAAATCGATCAAATAGTTTTCTCTCAGCTAATAATAATAATATTTATTAGTTAATCTCCTGCTTTATTGTATCCCCTCTCCTACTTTAATACAATTATGAAATCACAGTGAATCTGTTTAATAATTTAAATATGTTTGTGAGAAAGTATGTGCCAGTTTCTGGTACCGTTTATTTCATTTAATTTTAATGATTTAAACGGCGAAAGTAATAAAAGTTACCAAACCCAACTGGTTTCACAAAACCTTTTATTTTCACAATCACTAATCAGACTTATTTTGATAAAGCATAGCGAAACAAAGCCTATGTAACCCGTGTGGTAATGCTTAACACATTAGTAAAAGTTTCATCAAAATGTGATAAGCAGTTTTTGAGTTAAATAATAAAAACATTCGAGTAAACTTTCCTCTTTAAAGGATTAGAATTATTTGCGTACCATATTTTATAAAAAGAATATTCTTTGTTCTTAACGGCTATAAAGTTTCGCCCAATGAATGAAACAAGAATATAATTCGTTTGAGGGAGTTTCTATTTTTGACCAAAAACATTTGAGATATTTCTGACGTAATATGTAGAACAAAATAATTTTTACGGTAGAAACCCTAGTAAATACGATTTACTCACCCCCATCCCTCACGCCTCGTACGATACACCTTTGTGTTGGGAACAACTTTGTTTAAACGTAATTTTATTAAAAGAAGAAAAATGAAATTTCCTCAAACAAAGTGTTTATTTTTAGACTGCCTTTGCTTATTGCGTACGTGGAACAAATGTCTACATAAATATGAATATGTTACAGAAAGTAAAGAAAAGAAATTGAGACAATAAAAACTAGTTTTTAATAAATATTTATTACATTATTGCCTGCAGTGCTGTAACATTGAATCGACTATTAGAATTGTCGGTATTTTAAAATGAGATTGTATACCGCCAATAAAATAAACGGTACCAGGAACTGGCACATACTTTCTCACAAACACATTTAAATTACTAAACAGATTCACTGTGACTTGTAGGGTGGGGTAGGAGAGTTTTTTTTTATTAAAGTTGGAGATTAACTAATAAATATTATTTTTATTATCTAGAGAGAAAACTATTCGATCGATTTCGAAAAAATTTGCACCAAACTCGTCAATTAGGTCTTTATAGATACACGTAAAAAGGTTTTGAAAGTTTTTGAAAAACAACCCCCTTTATGGCCAAAAAACCCCCAAAAATCAGTTATTATTATTATTATTAGCTAAATGAGAATTTTTAGAAAGATGCGGGTTTTTGTATATGGTAGGGCACATTAAAGGCTACAAATAAGCCAAATTTTAACAAAATCGTTAGAGCCGTTTTTTATTAAAACAAAATAATAACCGATTTTTTGGGGATTTTTTGGCCAAAAAGGGGGTTGTTTTTCAAAAATTGTCCAAACCTTTTTCGTGCATCTATACAGGCCTACTGGACATGTCTGGTGCAAAATTGGTTGAAATCGATCGAATAGTTTTCTCTCTAGCTTTGTATACTTTTATTAAAGTTGGAGATTAACTAATAAATATTATTATTATTATCTAGAGAGAAAACTATTCGATCGATTTCGAACAAATTTGCACCAAACACGTCAATTAGGTCTTTATAGATGCACGTAAAAAGGTTTTGAAAGATTTTGATAAACAACCCCCTTTATTGCCCAAAAAACCCCAAAAATCAGTTATTATTATTATTATTAGCTAAACGAGAATTTTTAGAAAGATTCGGGTTTTTGTATATGGTAGGGCACATTAAAGGCTACAAATAAGCCAAATTTTATCAAAATCGTTAGAGCCGTTTTTTTATAAAAAAATAATAACAGATTTTTTGGGGGTTTTTTGGCCAAAAATGGGGTTGTTTTTCAAAATGTTTCAAACCCCTTTTTCGTGCATCTATACAGGCCTACTGGACATGTCTGGTGCAAATTTGGTTGAAATCGATCGAATAGTTTTTGCTCTAGATTTGTATACATACAGACATACAGACAGACATTTTGTAAAAACCACTTTTTTGGACTCAGGGGGTCCCAAAATGGATATTTCCACAAAAATCTCAACATCGAATTTTTTTGCGATCACTATACTTTCTCTATACTATAGTATAGTGAGAAAGTAAAAGGGGTGTGGCCTAAAACTAAGTTATATTAGAATAGTGACGCGTTAAAAAACGGCCTATCCTTATTATAACAGCCAGAAATTAACTACCGGTATAGGCCTACAACTTTAAAAAAATTACTAAACTATTGTTAATATATAACTTTACATTTTTTACATTAATATAAATTTTTGTATAATAAGCTGAATCATTTGATGTATTAGCCTCATTCGGTTACAAATCGCATTGCTGCAGTAGTTATTTGAGTTGTCGCATAGTCACATATTATATAACATAAAAATGTATACAGAATACAATACAATTCAAATTAATACACATAATACAGATATAGGCTAATACAAGTAATAAAAATAATACATACATAACAATATAACTATTTCACATCAATCGTACAATAAACATAAAAACTATATAATCTAAACCCTAAGGCCGGCCATACGAGTAGAGTTGTACCGCAGAGGTATACCAGGGCTGTAGAATACAAGGGCTGGACCACTACTTTGATGTTGACTCTCGCCTACTGTCCCAAACTTCCTCTCACCCCCCCCCCCCCCTCCTATGTGACGTCACTCTGGTACCATGACACGCCGCGTAAGCGCTGTTCGCCTTAGCTCTCACGTGTTATTTGATATAACGTTGCAGACGATAATTCTTTAAAACATTATGCAATACACACAATCACCTAAATTATATGTTTACCATTTTTGGTGAATATTGAGTAATTATTTTGTTCAGTACAAGTGTTTAAAAAAGATATATAATTCCGCGAGATTTTCGCCTTTGGACGCATATTTAAAGCTAATTTTCTCGGAGAGGCATTCCACAAATTTCTTGAAAAATGTATACAATGCACACAATCACCTAAGTTATATGTTTAGCGAGTTTGGTTAATATTGAGCAATGATTTTTTTTCAGTACAAGTGTTTAAAGGAAGTATTTAATTCCGCGAGATTTTCGCCTTTTGGCGCATATTCAAGGCTAATTTTCTTAAAATTAGGCATTCCATGAATTTCTTTAAAAACTTATACAATTCACACAATCACTTAAATTATATATTTAGCAAGGTATTTATTTATTTAATGTTACGTTGCAGACGAGATTATTTTATGAAATATTACCAAGATTATCAAGTAATATTGTCTGCAGTGCTACTTGAATATTCTAAGAAACACTTTACCAATAAAGTACATTAGATCAAACATTTTCAGAATGATGAGATATAAATAAATAAATATGTAATACATAAATAAATAATAATAAAATTTATCTTGAAAACAAGTAAGCTACATAAAAATACAAAACCTAAAAATGTTTAAATATATTATACAGTACAAAAAGGAAAACAATTTAAACCACCTTGATGTAAATAAACATTAAAACATATTATTTATTTAATGTAAGAGTTACAAGCGAGATTACTTTATGCTGAAAAGTTACCAAGGTTCTGAAGTAATTTCTTCTGCAGCTATAAAGTTAGAATGTTTAAAAAAATCTTTACTAGCAAAATGCACTTAAAATTGTCATAATAATTAGATATATATAATATACAAATAGTTATAATAAAATTTAAACCTAGAGTAATAAAATTATTGATGACAAAAATAAAAACATAAAACATAATTTTAAGTTAAACTTCTAGACTCAATTAAATTGCACAGTGTCAATTTATATTTAAATAGTTCAATTGTTTAAATTTAAATATTAAATTTAATATTCCTTAAGGCCTAGGGAAGGAGAATTTCTATAAAGCAATTTTATTTTATTTTTTAAATATTTTATCTTAGCAGTAATTATTATGTCATGTGCATATCTGCATATAAGCTACTCATAATGTATAAGTATTTATAACTTTTATGTGTTTTATTTAATAAGTATTACACATGTTTTTATTAAACTGCAGTATGACATTCAAGTTTTGGTGGTTTATTGTAATAAATACAATTATTTTCAATAATATGACACATTTTGTTCAATTTCGTATTTAGTTTTCAGAAATGTTTCAGAGAATCCAATTAAAAGTATGCTAACATTAGTAAACTGCAACGGTTTATTACCTACAAATTAGTTTTATTGTAACCCTGTCGTCTTCTTACATCTTTAGACTAATTGCTTACAGTCTACTTATTGCGTTGTGTAGTGTCAATACTAAAATTAAAGAAGAGCGCTTCAGAAAAATGTTACAGCTTTGCTAAGAAATTGAAATTATTGTAGCAAAGAATGAGAAGCGGTGGGAATGGAGCAGGAGTTACCACGGTGACGTCATCACAGTGGCAGCACGGGAACGCTTTCCTTGGCGGACTGGTCTAGCCCTTGTATTCTATAGCCCTGGAGGTATACCCCAGAGTGAAACAGCAGAGGTTTACCTCAAGAGACAAGGAGCCCTCACACGCAGCGGTCTGAATTTGCCGTCAGTTGAACTCATATCTTCTACACGAGTAAACGACGCGATCACTGTTGTAGGTTTAGTGTTAGCTATAAACAAAAATATATAAAAAATAGTTAATGCAGGAAAAACTTACTTTGAGCCTCGGATTATAGATTTACTTCTCTCGCACAGCGGACACTGTCGCTTCGTGCACGGTAAAATTCTCCACGTATTTCATTCTAGTACGAAAAATCTCAAACAAATTTTCCTTCCTGTCAAAAAACGTGTTTCCTTAAAAACCCAATATGTGTACAAAATTTGGACCAAATTGGCCTTTAGAGCACGAACATATATACAGAGTGTACTTAAAGTCCCTTTAACCCTTTGAGGACCAAGAAGTGATAAAATTTGAAAAAAGTATATATTTCTTTATCTTTGTGATTAACTAAGGTTTTTTAGCAAAAAACATTTTTTTACTGGTTTTTTTAGTAAATATATATGTATATACATATACATATACCTTAGTAAGATTATGCAAAACAGCCCCAGCCGGAGACCAGATATCTAGTCATATCCTGTCTGCTTAGAAGCGAGCCTACCACCGTTTGCTTTACTTCCGCCCTCCTACCCTCAAGCCACAGATATGATTAGATATCTGGTCTCCCTAGCCTAGATTCGAACCCAACATCTTCTAATCAGGAAGACGCAACGTTATCCACTAGGCTACGGCTTGATTAAAGAAAACAGTCAAATTAACAAAACTTCAGTTACTTTACTATCGGTATAAATATTAAGTGTAAAATAAAAGTAAAGTAAAAGATAGTTTATCAGCACCATCTAGGAGTGGTTATAGGAAGTTTGCTTGGTTGCTCTTGAGTTTGGATCTGTATGATTTGTATTCGTGAGAGGTTTATAATAATAACTTAGATCAGTTATTATTAAGTTAAGTAATTAATTTAAAGCAATATACTACCCTTTTAATAAAAAATACTGACAAATGAAAGACTAGAACATGTTTTAAAAAATTGGGGGAATCGCACCATATAAATTGCCAATTGAAAGCATGCACTAGCCAAGCAAGTCCTGCTTTCTGGTGGCATTTGTTGAAACTAGGTGTAGACCTGATGTTTTACAGAACTGCAATGGTACTCTAAAGTACCTCCAGGCTTCAACTTGTAGATAAAGCCACTGTTACCTTTTTATAAAGACAGTTGAATTGGGTGGTACTTAAAAGTACCGTCGGGCATCAAAGGGTTAACCCCCTTTACTATTTTTGTTATTGAAAATAAGTTAACAAAATGTTGTATACATCTTTTTTTGACATAACTGAACCTTTATGATTTTGGGGGGCTTGAGGGTGTAGGGGAGTAACAAATTTTAAATATAAAGCTAGATCATGTAATACACCATTTAAAAGCTTATTAAAAGAGATACAGAATGGCATACACTAGAGCTTAATATCCTACTTCCAAAGTAGGAGCTTTTAAAGTAATGGAGAATCAAACTTCTTTAAAATAACATTCAACCTACTTATTCCTAATATTGTTAGACAATAATATACATATTTACTTTTTTGTTCGTTTGCCTTACTGGACTGGGTATAAATATTTCATAAATACCTGTGTATCACTTGTTTGTGCTGCTCACAGTCCTGTTTAATGTCTCTATATTTAACGAGAAAACGCACGTTTCGCCTTTCGATCAGGCATTTTCAAGTCATTTTTAAAATCCATAAACAATAATTGGCATTATTTTAATGCACGTCGAAATATCACGTTAAGTTTTACACAACACAATTTAAAAATTTTTTAAAATCACATTTAAAAAACAAACGAGTATTAATTTAATGTACATAAATCCCAAAGCACGGGTCCAAAAATTCAACAATTACATTTATTAAGCTTGCACATGTACTCCTGTACAGGCCGGTACAGTGATGGACAGAGTACATGTGCAAGCTTAATAAATGTAATTGTTGAATTTTTGGACCCGTGCGTTGGGATTTATGTACCGGGTGTCCCATGAAGAGGTCCCTATTTTTGAATGAATATATTAGATGCACTGAACACTCTACAAACCTGAAACTCAACAGTCCTAACATACACATATGTAAAAGAAATAAACCTGAGTATCAGTTAATTCTGACACATTAGGACAAAATGGCGGGATATCAAAGAAATAGTACCTTTTCTTTAAAATAGTTTTATTTGCTTAAGCGTTACAACATAATTATTGAATTTTAACGATGTTACTAAGCACTAAACAACGTTAGGGAATTAAAGATATAAGTAACTCATAAATAAATTAAATCTATTTGATCCATAAACCTTATTCAAACTGATGTCCATCGATCGCAATACACTGATGACAACGAAATAGAAAACAGTCATACGCTTTGCTGAACAACTCTCGAGGTATCAACAACATTTCCTCTTCGATCAACCTCATTAGTTCATCGTCACCTCATTAAAGTCACAAACAGTCAAGTCTGGAGACCTTGGGGGCCAGTCCATGAAGCTGCTACCACGACCTATCCAACGGTTAGGAAGATTTTGGTTCAAAACTGCTTTGGCCACATTAGCATAATGCGGAGGAGCTCCATCCTGTTAGAAAAAAACGTCTTTCATCTCAGGCTGAGAAAGATGAGGAACTATGTGATTGCTTAAAACTGATGCATACCTTTCTCCAGTCATTGTTTGTCGGGATATGTCATACGACAAAACACCATCCTTGGTAACAGAAGCCCAAACTGTTATACCTGATTCCATGAAAGCAGCACATACGATTTCTTCATTTTCTATGTTGGAGGATCTATGGTATTTTTTTTGTATTGACCCCGTTTCTAGTAGGATAGTCTTCCACTTACGAATAGATTTCCTTGACGGTGGAACTACACCTGGGTACCTTTCCCTAAAACACCTTATTGCTTCATAATCATTTTCAAAGGCAATAGCCCAGGAACAACATTTCACTTTTTGCTCAGTTGAAAACGGCATGGTACATAAGACACTTTACAATGCAACTTAATAACAAATGCCAATGTTTATTACCAAATATGTTCATTGTTGTGGATACACGCAGTCAGCTGATAGATTTAAAATAGTCTAAACAGCTGTAGCTGTTCCTATTCTAAATAAAAGTAGGTTTATCCATAAAATACGATTGCTGATTTTGTTGTTTTTTTGTTTTCCGCCATTTTGTTTGGATAAGTCAGAATTAACTGATACTCAGGGGTATTTCTTTTACATATGTGTTAGTCACGACTGTAGAATTTTAAGTCTGTAGCGCGCTCTTTACGTCTGTCATATCAATTCAAACATAGGGACCTCTTCGTGGGACACCCGGTACATTAAATTAATACTAGTTTGTTTTTTTAAAAAATTTAAATTGTGTTGTGTAATGTTTGTTGTGTAAAACTTAATGTGTTATTTTGACGTGCATTAAAATAATGCCAATTATTGTTTATGGATTTTAAAAATGACTTGAAAATGCCTGATCGAAAGGCGAAACGTGCGTTGTCTCTTAAAATATAGAGACATTAAACAGGACTGTGAGCAGCACAAAAAAGTGATACACAGGTATTTATGAAATAATAATATACAGAATGTTCACAAAGTTCCTTTAATCCCCTTTATTATTTTTGTTAGTGAAAATAAGTTATCAAAACTTTGTATATATCTTGTGTTGCATAACAGGACACATTTTTTTTACATATCTGAACCTTTGAAAAAAAGGGGGGATTGAGGGGTTCTAGGCGGTAAACATTTTCAAATATAAAGGTAGGTCATGCGATATACCATTGACAAACATCGTGGCGCAAACTAGAGCTTAGTATCTTGCTTCGTTTCAAAGCAATGGACAATCAAAGTTTTGGAAAATGTTATTGTAATCATAACATCAAAGCAGGTTGTGTGTTGATATTAGGAATAAGTGGGTTGTATGTTATTTCCCCGAGCTTTGATTGTCCATTACTTTGATTGAAACAAAGTAATGTATTAAGCTTTAGTTTGCGTCATTGTATTTCTCTTTGAATAAGGTTTTCAATGGTGTATTACATGACCTACCTTTATATTTGAAATTTGTTATCCCCTACCCCCTCAAGCTCCTTAAAATCATAAAGGATCACATGTGTCAAAAAATGTGGCCTGTAATGCAACACAAGATATATACAAAGTTTTGTTAACTTAATTTCAGTAACAAAAATAATGAAGGGTGTTAAAGGGATTTTATGATCACTCTGTAGGCCTATACATATATATGTAGGCCTATACTAGCTGACCCGTACGGCGTTGCCAGTGGTGGTTGGTATTTTCAGTCTTTTTAACGTAATTGTATTATTTTTAAGTGTTCAGTCAGTGAGTGGTATTTGGCTTTTATATATATAGATCTTAAATAATAAAAGCACTATTGTCATAATAATGAAAGATCTGAAATTATGATTTTAGTAACTTTGATCCCCCAAACCCCTCCTAAAATTTAGAAATTTTTCATACCATTTCTTAGTGAGCACCTATGGCCCTAGAGGAAGCTACATACCAAATTTCATTCCAATCCGTTCGATAGTTTTGAAGAAATCGTAATTTAATAACTTTGATCCCCACAAACCCCCCCTAAAATTTCGATTTTTTTTAAACCCTTTCTTAGCGAGCACCTATGGCCCTAGAGGAAGCTACATACCAAATTTCATTCCAATCTGTTCAGTGATTTTGCAGAAATCGTAATTTAGTAATTTTTACCCCCCAAACCCTCTAAAATTTCCAAGTTTTTTAAACCCTTTATTAGTGAACACTTATGGTCCTAGAGGAAGCTACATATCAAATTTCATTTCAATCCGTTCGGTAGTTTTTGAGAAATCGTGATGAGTGAGTGAGTGAATGAGTGAGTGGTATTTCGCTTTTATATATATAGATACTAATTTTAATTACACCCTAAAACGTGTTCTGGGGAAAATGATTGTTGCTCATCGACCACAACCGGCAGTAGGTCTCACCATAAAAGCAGCAGCAATAGTTTATTTTTCCTATGGAAATTCGCTAATAAGGTTATGCAAACCTCAATGCTTTAAACTCTCGCTTGAATACTATAAATTATCACACGAATAATCAGAGTTCGTTCAAAAACCTTCATACATAACTAAGCTCTCTGATCTCGGACAAACACTAAAGATGCCTAATTTTGAATTTCGGTAAAACCAAATTAATGATGCTGTAATGTACTTAGAATTAATTGTGCGTCAGAGCATGCTGTTGAGTTTCAAAGCTTATCAGTATTCAA
>JAGFPH010012903.1:0-12142 GCA_018207615.1 Philaenus spumarius | reverse complement strand
TGTGCGTCAGAGCATGCTGTTGAGTTTCAAAGCTTATCAGTATTCAAGCATTGTTGGATACGTAAAAGGCGGGCGGACTGCTAATCAGGGAAACTTGGGTTCGAATTCAGGTCAAGTTGGAACTATTTCAGTGACGATAATTAATTGCATTTTTAATTACTTCATCCGATAAAACAGCATTAGCGGTTTATTTTTAACTGCAGTTGCTAATGATATACCGTGTTTTCGTCTTTTCCTCATCTATATACAGGGTTATTCAAAAAGAATGGTGCAAAAGTAAGGTTAATTCATTTGCATACTCTGAGTTGCAAAATCATGAAAATAGAATAAATCTGTTTCTTATATTAACATGTTTTAGTTTACATAAAAAAAAACACATTTATATGCATTACAAATGCTCAGTGTGAGCTCCATTAGATACTCTGCAAATATCCAGGCGAAATTCCAACTCAGCCCAAACATTCTGTAGCATTTCTTGGGTTATGGACTGCACGGCTTCTGTTATTCGATGTCTCAATTCTTGCAGGGTTTGGGAATAGGAGGGTAGTACACTTTGTCTTTGATAAACCCACACAAGAAAATATCACATGGCGTTAAGTCAGGCTATCTTGGCGGTCAGCGCATCAAAGGACTGTCTTCATTTCCAGAGCTTCCAATCCAACGGTCTGGCAACATATCATTCAAAAACTCACGCACTTCAGTCTTGAAATGTGGAGGAGCACCATCTAGCTGGAAAACTACGTCTGGAACATCTTTTATAAGCTGAGGAATGAGCCTTTCTGACAAGGTATCTAAGTAAACGATTCCAGTTACAGCGCGTTCAATGAAAAAGAAAGGTCCATACACTTTACGGTTGCTAAGAGCACAAAGAACATTCAGTTTAGGCGAATCTCACTCGTACTAGATAAACTCTCTTGGCTTTTCTAACCCCCATATTCTTACATTATGGCGATTCAATTGTCCACTGAGATGAAAGGTAGCCTCATCACTAAATACTAGTCTCTCTGCAAATCCATCATTTTCAAATTGTCTAAACATATCATGGTAAAAATCTGTGCGTTTTGGCTTGTCAGTAGGCTTCAATGCTTGTAACAACTGCAGTTTGTACGGTTTTCGTCTCAAAAACTTGGGTAAAACACGCTATACCGTGGACTGTGGTATGTAAAGTTCCCTACAACTTCAAAACAAACTTATAAACACTCCCTTTCCATTGTTGTAACAATCAGCTGTTTGAAATCATGGAAACAGACTACCAACCGTTTAGTTTTGCACCATTCTGCTATTTGCAGAGTTTCTAATGGAGCTCACATTGAGCATTTGTAATACATATAAATGTGTTTTTTTAATGTAAATTAAAACTTGTTAATATAAGAAACAGTTTTATTCTGTTTTCATGATTTTGCAACTCAGAGTATGCAAATGAACTAACCTTACTTTTGCACCATTATTTTTGAATAACCCTGTATATAAAAGCGAAATACCACTCACTAACTCACTGACTCACTCATCACGATTTCTGAAAAACTACCGAACGGAATGAAATGAAATTTGGTATGTAGCTTCCTATAGGGACATAGTTTGCTCAGTAAGAGAGGGTTTGAAAAAATTCGAAATTTTAGGGGGGGTTTGGGGGAATCAAAGTTATTAAAAAAACGATTTCTTCAAAAACACCGAAAGGATTGGAATGAATTTTGGTATGTAGCTTCCTCTAGGGCCATAGGTGCTCGCTAAGAAAAGGTTTTAAAAAATTCGAAATTTTAGCGGGGGTTTGGGGGGATCAAAGTTATTAAAAAACGATTTCTTCAAAACTACCGAACGGATTGGAATGAAATTTGGTATGTAGCTTCCTCTAGTTCCATAAGTGTTCATTAAAAAAGGGTTTTAAAAAATTGGAAATTTTAGGGGAGTTGGGGGGTAAAAGATACTAAATCACGATTTCTCCAAAATTACCGAACAGATTGGAATGAAATTTGGTATGTAGCTTCCTCTAGGGCCATAAGTGTTCATTAATAAAGGGTTTAAAAAAATTGGAAATTTTAGGGGAGTTTGTGGGGTAAAAATTACTAAATCACGATTTCTCCAAAATTACCGAACAGATTGGAATTAAATTTGGTATGTAGCTTCCTCTAGGGCCATAGGCGCTCACTAAGAAAGGGTATGAAAAATTTCGAAATTTTAGGAGGGGTTTGAGAGGATCAAAGTTACTAGAACATAATTTAAGATCTTTTATTATTATGACAATAGTGCTTTTATTATTTAAGATCTCTATATATAAAAGCCAAATACCACTCACTGACTGAACACTTAAAAGAATACAATTACGTTAAAAATACTGAAAATACCAACCACCAAGGGCAACGCAATACGGGTTAGCTAGTAAATACAATAAAGATAACATAATTCTTAAAGATTTGTTATGTTGATCAGCTCTTCTTTTAAAGCTTCGAACCGTCTGTGTTTTAACATTCTATAGTGCGAAAAGTTTACAAAAATGAAACCCAATTGCAGAAATTTCAAAATAATTTGAGCACGCAGCTGAGCCGATGGCGCAAGTTGAGCGAACTTACAAAATTAAGTATATATGGTTCAGGTTTTCAACCAAGTATTTATGTAACTCTTCTACTCAAGAATTCGCTGAATACCTGCCTCCGTATACGAAATATATTAGTAGAATATTTTTGTACCTCAGTCTCCAGCTTAAGCGTTGCTTCCTTCCGGTAATCTCTATAGTTTATTGATTGAAACGCCTACTTACCAACTGAGCTAAATACTCTGTGTAGTACTGGTTAAGGAAATGCTTTGAAAGATGATACAGGCTCATTTAATTCATCCCTTTCTCGGAGTAGGGGGATGAAAACAATGACGGAACGGTCACAAAATATGCAAATTTGTAATGACAAAATTAGGTTGTTCCTTTTTATGTCACATGTCCGTACGCGGAAACAGAGTAGATCGGGACAATGTTTTGTTTCTATATTTACATAATACCTGAACGGCGCCCTCACGATTTGAAATGGTAAACTGAGGGAGTATTTTTTAACTAAAGCTTACGTAATGCGGTCACGTAGCTTTCAAAATATTATGCTTTAAGTCTTTGTTACAAGAAGTGTGCGTAATGTAAGTATTGTTATACAGGGTCACCTGCAACTAAGGATCTTAAATATCCTAAACACTATAAGCAGTTAAAATCTGTAACTTTTTGCGTATCTTATGTGTTTTAGACTTTTTAGTGGTAATTTTAAAACGATTATGTGTTTAAATAATACAGTAGAACCTCGATAGCAAGACCCTCAAAGTGGCATACTGCAGTCTCTCGGGCGCAAATGCAACCCGCTCCAACCTTTGCGAGAATTTACATATATTTGCATAATTGATAATTCAATCCACTTAAAATCATCAAATCTTAATAGAACCGGTATAGGGATTTTTAGTAACTTTGATCCCCCCAGACATCCCCTGAAATTTCGATTTTTTTAAAACTCTTCCTTAGCGAGCACCTAGGGCCTTAGAGGAAGCTACATACCAAATTTCATTCCAATCCGTTCGATGTTTTTTTTGTAGTAACTTCGACCCCCCAACCTCCCCTAAAATTTCGAATTTTTTGAAAAACTTTCTTAGCGAGCACCTATGGGAAGCTACATACCAAATTTCATTCCAATCTGTTCGATGGTTTTAGAGAAATCGTGATTTTGTAACTTTGACTCCCCCAAACGCCTCTAAAATTTCGAATTTTTTAAAATCCTTTCTTAGCGAGCATCTATGGCCCTAGAGGAAGCTACATACCATATTTCATTCCAATCCGTTCGGTAGGTTTTGATAAATCGTGATTTAGTAGCTTTGACCCCCCAAAACCCCCCCTAAAATTTCAAATTTTCGGAAAGTGCGCGTCTAGAGCCTATAGAGAGTATTAGTGCCAAATTTCATGTTTGTAGGCCTCGTGGTTTTGGAGAAACTGTGATGAGTCAATGAGTCAATGGTAATTTGGCTTTTATAACTATATAGATTAGATTATTGAAATGTTTCGACTTCGTGTCTTAATAATTTTATGTTAACAATTACTTCCAATTCCAGTCATTTGTTTACAACCGAGCTTTTTCCTATCACTGTACGACCACTGTGTACACTGATACAGCAGCCTTATTACAAGTCCCTTTCACGGTTGATCTGAGCGGAATCTGTGATTGATCTGGTTTCGAAAAGCTCTTTCTCTCAACCAAAAATTATCTATTATGTGGGGCAGGTTTATTTAAATTTACAAAGAAATTGTTTTGGATGATTCTTTTTTCTATTGATTTTAATTGTTCAAGACCTGTAAACAATAAAAAAAAGACATCAGGACTCATAAAATATCTTTCAGATTGCACTAATTGTGTCCTTATTTTTGAGATTTACACTTCATTAATTGATGGAAAGTTGTATTGTCTAACACTGTTTTTTATTGTAGCCTATACTCAAATAATGTAAAATATTCAAATAAGTAATTAAAACAAATCCAACAAACAAAAAATAACTTATAAATGGTGCTCATTAAAATGCAGTACAGTACATACTCGTATATTTTTATCAAAGAACTTGACTGATTAAAACAAATGTTTAGGTTATGTCAGACGTCTACTGCATTTTTTTGCGAAAGGCTAAAACGTTGCATATATTTTGAGTTTCTGTTGCCCCTTTACGCTCCGCTCAGCAATCTCTATGGCGTAACGTAAGCAAAGTGATCCACAGATGATTAATGACCATTAATGTAAACAAAAGGAATATAGTTGAGATAAGTACAGTTTTAAACTATGCATTGTTACTTCGGCTCATTTCGGTTTATTCCGGCTCATTTCGTGTCAAGTTTGGTTTTGTATGGGTGATATAGGATTTATTAGGCATAAAATAGGCTGTTACATAAAACAAGTTTTCTGTTATTATGGAAATAAATGGGTTTTTTTAAGTGAACAAGAGGAGATCAATTTACAACGGTAATGTTCGTATGTTTTTGAAGCGATTTAAAACACAATCTACCTATCCAATTTCGATAAAATTTTTATTCTTTGTTATGTGTGACAGGCTGTGTATTTTTGGTAATTTTTAAAATAACATTTAGAATTTAAGGCCCTGCTCCAGCAAAAGAGAAAACAAAACGGCGCTTGACCCTATAGTATCAAAAAGTGGAATTTCTTGCAGCTTTAACATTGCCTCATTTAAAACCATTTTGTAAATCTATTGTTATTGTGTGCTGAGAAAAAAACTAAACATTCTTTATAAAACTGTGGATCCGGCTTGCGATTACTTTGAACTATCAATAAATACCTTTGATTACAATGTCTGTCATTTAAATAAGATGTTTATTATTTTGCCAAACTATTGAATTTATTCAGCAGCTGTGTCTGTATTTATATTTTCATTCGTTGTTATAGTAACTACAACTAAATGCGTGCATAATCTCCTGTAAGAGATATTTATTTGAATCGAAAGTAAACATTTATATTACTAAGGTAACTGAAATATTTGCTTAAGTATACTACTTTCTCACGAACTACGGCACAAATAAACAAACGTAAAACTGACCTCTTTTTAATATACAGGGTGTTTACAAACTAACTGGAAATATTTTGTGTATTTGTTCCTTAGGTCAAGACAATCAAAAACGTCATATAAATATGGGTCTGACATGCCTAGTTTTCTGTCTGTCCATCTGTTTGTGTTTTTTACAAATTATTTTATAACTTGAGTACTATTTTAGATAGAAACTTCAAATTTGGCAAGAAAGCGTACCTTGGTAGGTCAAACAAGTGCATCAAATTTCGTTACACTATCTTATACAGTTTCAAGATCGCGGCTATTTAAAATCTTTGATGTTAAATTTCACGAAAACCGTAATTTTTATAAAAAAAAAATTACCAGTAATAAAAAATATAGAATTTTAAGACGAACAAAATCATACTTTGTTTGCTACAATCGGATAATAAATAACTCAGTAATGAGACATTTACTGAAATAAATATTATACAAAATTTGCACTAAACAACAATTTGCCGTGTATAGTCGTTACATAATTAGGTAAATGTCTCATTACTCAGTTATTTATTATCCGATTGTAGCAAATATAGTATCAATTTGTTCGTCTTAAAATTCTACATTTTTTATTAGGCCTACTGGTAAATTTTTTTATAAAAATCACAGTTTTCGTGAAATTTAACATCAAAGATTTTAAATGGCCGACATCTTGAAACTGTTTAAGATATCGTAAAGAAATTGTATACACTTGTTTGACCTAGCAAGGTACACGTTTGTGCCAAATTTGAAGTTTATATCTAAAATAGTACTCAAGTTACAAAATAATCTGTAAAAAACACAAACAGACGGACAGACAGAAAACTAGGCATTACGGACCCATATTTATATGACGTTTTTTTGATTTTCTTGACCTAAGGAACAAATACACAACATTTTTCCAGGGAGTTTGTAAACACCCTGTATAGTACAGATGTAAACAAACACTGTAGCCTAAAACACAAACGAGTTTTTGTAGGGCATGAAGAACTAATTAATTACGGTAGTCATCTGTATTAAATTGCAATTAAAAAAGTAACCCGAATACGAGAATATTAGAAAAATATATATTTCACAGAAATTTGCTTTTCTTCCCACGCGTTCAATTCCTTAAAATAGAACAAGCACCAAATTTATGAGCCCAGCTCGTGGACAGCAGCGTGCAGCGGGGAAAGGGTCATCCATCTGTCTTTACGATCCTGTGGTAAATGACACATCAAATATTTAATATGTCTTTGAAAATGTAGTCGGCCGCCTCCTATTGTGACTTGTCGACCCCTCGCCCCCACCCTTCGCCATCTTTTTTATTGACGTTGGGAATAAGGACAGTGCACCTCTTTGTTACCCACGAAGAAAAGAAAAAAATCTCTACATACCGCTGTACAAGAGGAAACAATTATGATTGATACGTGTTATATTAAACGCTTGGTTTAGGCATTTTTATCGCTTGAATACGAATTTACTTAACCAACTGTACCCATTTGCCACCTTACTAAACTTATCTAAGAAATCATTATTTTCTACAATAGTATTGCAATTTTAAACTATTTTCTATCTAATAAGAAACACTGAAGCCCCAACCACAAGTTTGGTGAATAAACTACACAAATAAACTGAAACACATTTATTAATATAGCTATTCTAGAATAGCTATATTAATAAATGTCTATTGTTTAATTTAACCACAGTACTCATTGAACATCTATATTTTCTATCTATATATATAAAAGCGAAATACCACTCACTCACTCACTGACTCACTCATCACGATTTCTCAAAAACTACCTAACGGATTGAAATGAAATTTGGTATGTAGCTTCCTCTATTGCCATAGGTGCTCACTAAGAAACGGTTTGAAAAAATTTGAAATTTAGGGGGGTTTGGGGGGATCAAAGTTATTAAAAAACGATTTTTTCAAAACTACCGAACGGATTGGAATGAAATTTGGTATGTAGCTAGGGCCATACGCGTTCACTAAGAAAGGGTTTTAAAAAATTCGAAATTTTAGGGTGTTTGGGGGGCAAAAAATTACTAAATTACGATTTTTCTAAAATTACCGAACGGATTGGAATGAAATTTGGTATGTAGCTTCCTCTAGGGCCATAAGGGTTCATTAAAAAAGGGTTTTAAAAAATTGGAAATTTTAGGGGAGTTTGGGTGGTAAAAATTACTAAATCACGATTTCTCCAAAATTACCGAACGGATTGGAATGAAATAGTGCTTTTATTATTTAAGACCTATATATATATAAGCCAAATACCACTCACTGACTGAACACTTAAAAAGAATACAATTACGTTAAAAAGACTGAAAATACCAACCACCACGGGCAACGCCGTATGGGTCAGCTAGTCCTTCTATAAACCTGCTTCTAACCTAAGTTTGTAGTATTTGTACTACATAGAACCAAATTTCTGAATTATTATTACTTATTTATGAGGGGTTTTCAGGAAAAAAGGAAAGATAATAGCGTCTCTATTTGAACTTCTTAAGTAGTATACGGAATTGTGCACAAATTCGATATAATATTCTAAAAATCGATTATTACAGGGTATATAGCAGCGCATTTGTAAATGAGCAAAGAAGTTCATTTATACACTAGGTTTTAACATATTTTTCGTACTTAACGCGTTCACTGCGGCCGGTATGAAATCGTACCAGGCGCGCTCCACGCCTCATGCGGGCGTTACGAAATCATACCGCTTTTATTGCAATACACAATGCACTGCGTGCTTCGCACGCCAACCCCCGTATTGGGAGCATTTTCAATGCACAGATCATTGCGTGCTTTGCACGCCAATTTTAAGCCTCTGTGCTACGGACGCACATGTGCATCCGCTTTGAAATATTACTGATTATTACGTAGAAAGGTTCAAAAGTAAAAAATAAGGTAATTTCAACTCATTTAGGCTATAAATATAAAAAATAAAAGATCAGCTCTTAGCTTAGGAAATGCAAAATTTGCGTAGCAGTGAACGTGTTAAAGAATCTAAGGAAAATATTATTTCTCAAATCTCATAGGCTTATTTTTGGATAGTGGGTTTTGAAGAAATTTTTATTATAAGGATAGTTTATATAATTGTTATTAAGTTTTCAAAATAAATAGACAAAACAAGTTTTCTTACTTGCTGTTTTCAAATTAAGTACACAAGATGTTGAACAAAAAAAGGTTTACATTTTTGAAAATAAAAACTGAACTGCAAATAATAATCATTATCAAGAAAAATAAAATGACAGTAATATCTAAACAAGAAAAACAAACGTATATAATATTATTTATTTCAAAACTTACCAACATATTTTTATTACCAAGATTGCAATTACTAATTTAAAAGTACTTTCATTTCTTTATTTTTTTTACAAAAAACAACTACACAACTGAAAATAATCTTCTTGAAGGCCATTTTTAATTGATTGGAGATCCGATCAAAGTTTAAACACTGGACATGTCCATCCTGAGAGTCCTTTGACTTGGTATCACGCTTGGTATACATCGATTTGAAATTTGTAGGTACGGTAATATTAATTTTCCTGAAATTCTACATTTTTTTAACGTAGGAAAACTGGCGAAAAGCGACCAATTTGGACATTCATTTAAGAGGTACAACATTAGCAAGGTTTGGAAAATTTTATGTCTGAAAATAAAATTGTTTAACGAAAGAATATCAAAATACTAAAACCAAAATTTTATATGCTTAACTTATTCAACCTTGTTTTGAGGAAAGAAGCTCTTTAAGAAATTAGGATTGGTTTTAAGACAGTAATATTATAATATCATTGGCTTAAAATGTTTAAACTTTATAGAACTGGAACACCCACATTCTTGGTACTTTTGATATTATAGTTAGATGGAATAAGGTACAGGAAATTGCTTAAGTTATTTGTTTATTTATGGTGCAAAGTTGAGTTTGTCGCACGAGATAGTATTTGACAAGTTTATTAAGTTTACAAATTAAACTTTGCACCCGTGATTCACACAAAAATTTTCCTACAGCTACATTTTAAATTAGGTTTTTAGTTTTTAAAAAGATCTGTTTTACAGAGGTTAGTCAAACAACAATAAACATTTCAAAACACAGCGCGCAAAGTAAACAGCTGGCGCTGGCCTGCTAAAAGTATTACTTTACCGCAGGCCAGCTGTTTCGCCGTGCGGTAAAGTAAAACAAAGAGGTATAATTACCGCTGACATGTAGTTTAGTTTGCGCACTTCTGTGAGTGTGCAAAAATGCACTTTATTAAACAGCTGTAGGAAAATATAATTTTACCTGTTATTTAATCCATCGTGTGAGTTAGTATATTTCATTATATAAAGTGACTAGGACACCAAAAGTCATAAAAATTCTCGTTTATATGCAATAAGGAAACCTTCCTCCTAAAATATATGCTTTATTAGTAAACCTACAGGCGCGTTAAAATATGTCTCTCTTTGATGGTCACAATATTCTAAACTGAGTGATAAAACATTTTTAAACGGGTGCCTTCAACCCTTTGTTGCCCAGCGCCTATCGACCAATTCGTGTCTTAGGCCTACTTATACGTTTATACAATGATCTGGGTTTGGAAATCTGGCCGCAAATAATGTTCGAAATCAGTTTATTTACAGTAACAATACAAGCAGAGTAAACTTGGTCGATTATCGGAATCAAATTGAATGAGTATCGATTACCGCAACAAGCGGTTGTATTGAAAACTATTGTCGAAGTGTGGCTTCAACAGGTGGGTGTGATTCAATCCAAGGGAGGTTTGAGGGGAGGGTTGGCAAGCTCGTGGAAGTATTACTTAATCTCGGTTCAGTTTATTGCTTGGCGTTGGATATTTGTTACCGCAGGTATCGCGGAGCTTGTCTACAGTTATCTGGCTTTGTCTGTCTTAAAAATAAGCTGTTTATTTTAACAAAGAAATCATTAACTTGCAAAAAAGAAACGTAATCTATATGAATAATAAAACAAATGTGTCGGTCGTGGGACCCCCGTCAGGAACGAAATTCATCACGCCGTTTATTCAAATCCTAATATAATTTAAAATGGATATTTTGATTATAGATATTTATAAATTTTCGTGATTTGATGAAAAAGCGTTATGTCCCCTCTATGATACTTTCTCTTTCTCTCTCTTCTTCTCTGTAATTCGTATATTTTTGTTTTTTATTTTCCATCATTTTTTCAATGTAAATAATGCAAAGTAAGGAATACGATCACAGAGTTTCATTTAATATTTTTGGAAAAATAACTTTTAATTTATTACAAAAAAAGTGAATTATAAATTAGATATATTTTTTTGCAGTTTTATCATCATATTATATCATGTCTTACGATTACTATAATACGATAACTTACTATAACGTAAGATAGCTACTATAATAAAGCAACTTACAGACAATAATTTTAAGTTAGGCCTGAACTAAAAATTACTTTCTAGTCCTAACCTAAAATTATTGTGCAGGTAAAATAAATTAAACATACACACAATAATTTTAGGTTACCCTAGGCCTAGACTGCTCAACCAACATTTTATTTTTATTGAATGTATTTACAATTAATGGACACCTACACCAATGAATATATTTACACATTTATTATAATAACATTAAACGTATGGAAACGGTAATACTCGTATCAACATAATATAATTATATTAACTTACTTATCTAAGTTTGTATTACACATACCCATTTCTTGGTAATTGTTAATACCAGCGCTTGACGATAATATGTGAACTACGCCGGACGGAACCGATCGTCTCTAAATTTAAATTGATAAACCAAAACGCATGTTCTCGAATGTATTTACAATAGCAACCAATTCATAGCGCATTTTTTCGTTACGCGTTACATTTTCTATTTGTGAACTCCTACTTCAACCCGCGTAATGGAACTTCGTTCCAAAAAATAATAATTTCATCACGCAGCTGAAGCGCTGACTTGAGTTGAGCGAATTTCCAAAATTATAAGTGGAAAGGTTTCATGTGAGCTGTGGAGTTTGGATGCGCAGTGGGTCTAGGCGTTAGTAAGTTGGTGGGGGAAGCGGCTGTCTCTATCTGTTTCGTGTGTTGTTAGGCTCCTGTTTCCCCTACAATGTCTCTGACAGTCCCCACGCGGCCTCAAACTACAACCTTGTACCTCCCCTCACGCGCTGGTGGCAGCTCACATGAAACTTGACGAGTTATATAACTCTGTACGTTTTAGGATTTCAACCAACTATTTGGGAAATAGGTCTAGTCACATAGGCGCTGAATAGCTGCCTCCGTGTACAAAATACAAGTAGAATTTGTTTGCACCTAGGTCTACAGCCCTAGCTCACGCACTCCTTCGTTCAGCTTGCAGTGGGAAAACTGGCTTTGCGTTGATTTGAACCAGATACTTTTTGGTGTTTTACATTTTGATCGATTTTGTGGGAACTGGACGTGCTATAAGGTCATGTAAAACACAAAATGAGCAGAATAATCTCCTATATATTTTTTAATAAAAATAAAAAAAGTTTCTATAGATATTCTCTAACACTAAGGCCTTCCGCACACGGGTCGACCGGTTTGAAATTATAGTTTAAAACTGGTTGCAGGTGCAACTGTTTGGTGACATTGGACGTGTGCTGGAGTGGGGATC
>JAGFPH010012902.1:0-28311 GCA_018207615.1 Philaenus spumarius | reverse complement strand
ATATATTTTAACTCCTACGTCAAGTTTCAATTCGGTATATTAAAATTCGGCCAATTTAGAATGAGCCAACGCTTCATATATGAATAAGATGTCCCCTTTTAGTGATTTCCCCTGCTGCAAAATACATACCTGCATTATCGAGTTTTTTCCAGACAAACCATTGCTCGGACGAAATAAATACATATGACCTTTTTTGTTGAAAAATACCTCCCCTACACGGTGGTATTTTTTATTTTTCTCTATCTTCATCCCAGCTCGAAATATTAAGGATAATCGAAAACTGGTAAACTTTTTTTATGTTAATCTACATACTTTAAGGTACTCATAAAAAAAATCAGCCGTATTGTAAATTACTGGAACTTTTGGTCTAAAATTACCTCTACCGACTGGCCTATTAGGGTTCCATGGTTTTTAAAATTCAAATAGATTTCTGATCATTTAGGATCTTGTTGTTGATGTGTACCTAGCTAAGTTTTCCAATTCCTGTTGCAAACTTGGGTCTTGAATTCGCTCGATATAATATGTTAGTATTAATTCTTGTTGATTTATCGGAAGGTCGGTACCTTGTATAGTGAGTCTACTGAGTGCGTCGGCAGTACAATTTTCGTTGCCAGGACAATGCTTTATCTTGAAGTTGTAATCTTGAATAGATAATATCCATCGCGTTAAACGTGCATTTAATAATTTACAGCTTTTTACGAAAGTTAAAGCACGATTGTCAGTAAGTATGGTTTAATCTGCTCCATATATTAAATATCGTGTTTTTTGTAAGCAATATACAATTGCAAGCAACTCTTTCTCAATGGTAGTATAGACCTAACTTTTTTCTGCCGATTGTAGGGCCCTGGATAGAAACATTATTGCTTGTTTGTTCTGTTTATCATTTATCTGATAAAGGTGACCTCCAATCGCGTAGTCTGACGCGTCCGTCTGTAAGTTAAGTGGTTCTTTTTGATTAGGGTGATGTAATGTTTGGGTTTTTAAAAATAGATCTTTAATATTTTGAAATGTAATATCGTCTTCGTTTGTCCAGCGATATTTAGTCTTTTTTGAAGTTAGCCGTAGTACAGTCTGGGAGAAATGTTATTATATAAATTTGTTATAATAATTAATGCAACCTAAAAATGATTTTAATTGTTTTTGGGATTTCGGTGTGGGGAATTCTAATACTGGTTTAATTTTGCTTTTGTCCATTTTTAACCCATTTGCCGTCATGGTATATCCTAAAAAAGGTTTTGTTTGTTTGTTTGTTTTTTCGCCTTTATTTGGGCGCAGTCAAGGCTATGAAGCCCCTTCTACTGAACCCATCAACAAAATACATAAATAATTACAAAATTTATAACAAAATTATAATAAAGACAATAATAATAAAATTATAAATATAACAAAATTATAAATATAAAGAATAATATAAACTAACATGACTCATGCTACAAATAAAATAGGTAAATCATAAATAAAATATCCGCAAAATACACACATACATACACATGCCTCTACATACACATGCCTACATCCATACATACACACACAATAGATACTATACATACTTTACATACAATACATACCTATAAAACTACGCAAATTTTTAATGAAATAACTTTAATTTTTAATAACAAAGAAAAACTTTAAATTTAAATTACAAAACTAAAAACAACCACAAACTTCAGTGCCTCGATGAATGTAAAAGACCAGTAATAAAGAAATTATTTTATACAACATGAAAATAATATTCATATTACATAAAATTAATTGGAGTAAATCAAAACATAAAAAAGAAAAAAGAAAGTATTACCAGGAAATCACACACTCTCTCTTTGCCTGGACAAAAACTGCCCCCTAACATTCAATCTAAACTCCGATAGACCTGAACCCTCGCTTACCCGGGCAACAACTGAATTCCACAATCTGCAACCTGAAACTGCAAAGGATTTGTTGAAGATGGATGTACGGTGGAGGGGAATTTGGAGAATTCTAGAAGCCGAACGTGTATTGACACTATGTATATCAGACATAAAATTAAAAAATGTAGAAAAATAACACGGAGAATTAGTTTTAAAATACTTATATAATACAGTCAACAAAGCAAGATCTCTTCGATAACAAAGCTTGAGCCATTTCAATTGGTTATGAAAAGGAGTAACATGTTGACCAAAACCTATGGAGAAAATAAACCGGATACATGCATTTTGTGCCCGCTGGAGCCTTAATGCTACCTCTGCCTTCAAGTCACTGTAAACGACACAACCATAATCAAATATAGGAAAAAGAAGTGACTTGACAAGCAGAGCTCTCACCTTAGTGGGAATCAGCATTTTGTAGCGTCTCAACTGTCTTAGCGAGGAAAAGACCTTGTTACAGACATTGTCCACATGGTTTGACCAAGTAAGCGTTCTATTGAATAAAATACCAAGATTTTTGACTTCATCCTTAAATTCTAAGTTAATATTATTAACCTTTATATTAGGCACAGATCGAAAATCAATATTCTTTAATAAACGTGGGTAACCGATTATAATTGCCTGCGTTTTCCCTTCATTAATCTTGAGACCATGACGAGCTGACCAAACAGTCAGTGAAATAATATCTTTATTTATAAGGCTTACGCATTCATCTATATTGGGAACATCACAGTGTTTATACATCTGAAGATCGTCTGCATAGAGATGGTAGCTGCAATTATTAAAATTTGAAGAGATGTCATGTATATATAGAGAAAAAAGCAATGGTCCCAAAACAGATCCCTGCGGGACCCCTCTTTGTACTTCTAACCAGCCTGAACGGGAGTTATTCGGCCCAAGAACACACTGTTGTCTTTTGCTAAGGAATCCTTTAACCATCTTAAGGAAGGTGGTGAGAAATTTAAACTTTTGAGTTTGCTAAGCAAAATGTTGTGTATAACCGAATCAAAAGCTTTGCTATAGTCAAATAGTGTCAGAAACGTGACTTCCTTCCGGTCCATTGCATACCAGGTAATAGAGTTCCTGCAAAATAACGATTTTTTTAAATTCACGGTCATATTGGCTTCTTGTAATTTTTTGAATATATATTAAAAGTGATTTAAATGGCTCTGAAAATCAGGTGATATGATGCAAATATCATCTAGATAGATAAGGGTGAACTCTTCAATGTGGTTGTCGAAAACGTTATCTAACGCGCGTACGAGTGCCGCTTGAGGTGTTGAAATACCGAATGGTTTGACTGTGTATTGGTAGACTCTTCCCCTGAACTGAAATGCCGTATATTTGCGTGAATCATATGATAATGGTATTTGCCAGTATGAGGCTGTTAAATCTAGGGTACTTAACCACTTGCAGTCTCTTCCTTTCGGTAAAATCTTGTTAATACTGCGATTGCATTCGTAGTCGGGAATAATTATCTCGTTAGCCTTACGTGCGTCTAAACATAGCCTCTCCTCTCCCGTCTTCTTAATCACTGGTATTATGGGGGGTACTTTGTGATTTTTCAATAATGTTGAGGTCTAACATTCGCTGAATTTCTTTCGCGACTGCGTCCTGATGTAACATTGGCTTTTAATTGGCTTTTAAAACATGTGTCCTGTTTGACTTTCAGTACGTGTACATATTTATTGCACAATCCGGGTTGGTCGGAAAATATTAGTTGATACTTCTTTCTGTACCAGGTTTCTTAATTGACTTTGTTGTATTGGTTCGATATCGAGTTGTGTGGTGAATTCTTCTAGCTCTTGATTGGAAAATGCTGAACTTAATCTATGAATATCATTACTATAGTAAAATTCAACTCAGAGTGAGGCGGAAGTTCAAACCTTCCGAGGGGGAGACTTATTAGCACGGTCGACTGGTTTCCGCTCCACTCCTACCTGAATTTTAGTTTTTTTTAGTAGCGTTATGCAAACTTTTTTTATAACAAGAAAATATAAAAATAAATCACATAACGTTGCGTATTGCGGTCGTCAGTTTATTTTGATACCAAATTTGAAGTAAATCGGTAAATGTTGAGTATTTATGACACCTTAAATAGTTCTTAGTTACATTAAAAGCTATGCCATTTAATTACTCATCATTTATCGATTTACTTCAAATTTGGTATCAAAATAAACAGACGATCGTGATACACAACGTTATGTGATTTATTTTTATGTTTTCTTGTTATAAAAAAAGTTTGCATAACGCTACTATAAAAAATTAAAATTCAGGTCGGAGTAGAGCGGAAACCAGTCGACCGTGCTGACCCTCGGTAGGCTTGAACTTCTGCCTCACTCTGAGGTGAATTTTACTATACCAGATGTGTCATTTTCGAAATTATGGCTCCCAGTGAAAGGAAAATATGTATATTATTAATTATTAATTATTGACGGAAAAATACAAAGTAAGTAAATATTAATTATAGTCAGGTATTTTTCTTTAAAGTTATTAGCACTAAAATATGTTTTAAATGTTATGTGCCACTTGATTTTACATATACTGATATTTATTTTTACAAGAGTTTAAGCATGAGCTGCTGGGTCACTACTTGGTGCGGCCTCTAGGAGTGTTATAGGTCTTTGTGTATTCATTGACGGTGTAAAGGTATATAGACTCAATGCTTTGTGGGTTAATATTTCACCAGAATAGCCAAATTGGCTTCCCAAATTTTAAAAGTTTTCTTGGGGAGATCAAAAATATCCCTGAACTCTTTTTGCCGAAGGAAGGGAGGGTACTCCTTAAGCTCCATACCCTGGTCTAGCCCCCGTCCCCTAGAAAATATCATATGGGTGCCCATGTTAAGAAGTGTTAATAAAATGTCCCATTGAAAGAAATGTTTTTACGCCAGTGATGTGTATATTGTACATATTTTGTTCAAGTGTTGTAAGTAGTAATGTATATGTTTAACTCGGAACAACGTGGGAGCCCACACCCCTTTCAATAGGAGCAGCTAGACTGCATGTGAAATCAGCTGAAACTTTAAAATCCTTAACTTTGCAAAATATGCTCTTTTCCATATCATTACTGTTCTATGAATTTGTTTTTTGCAAAGAGAACAAAATGAAGTTGGCCGATACAGTTTTAAGAATTAACATATTCGAGTTTTGAGAATGTTTAGCAGCCTTAATATCACAGCCTATACTAAATACAAGGATATTACCTGAAATAATGTCATAACTCATCCATAACATAGATCCATTTAATTCAATTGAAGACTATTACATACCAACAATCAACATCTTTACATAAATTTTTAATTTCACTTCTAACAAGAATTAATTGTATATCTTATTGTATAAAACAATACTTACCTAGATACTTTCATAATACAATGAAAGCATAACAATTATAAATATATTTAGAAATACAACAATGTAGAGCACCATAACTATTCTATACGTTGAAATAGTATAAAACACTCAATAAAGTGAATAGTCCTTAAAAACACTAATTTTAGGCTAATACAAGAAATATCTCATTAGTTTTTCAATACAGCGAATAAAACGAAGTTAAGCCGAGAAAGCAAAATAATATGAAAATTTATTTATTTTTACATTTGTAAATGAAGTCAATTGCTTAATTAATTGTTGAAGTTAATTCTTCTTTTATGTAATATCGTAGGCCTATTATAATTTAAAAAGTTAAATTTATTTTAACAATTGAAAGAAAATTGTCAGTTTTAAACGATTAGGAACACGATATTTGTAATACATAATTTGGCTGGAAACACTGCAAGAAACAAATTGTACATCTTGACTTGTTTAGTTGAATAGTTTATTTTGTCTATGTCTGTTATCAGTTAAGATATGGTATGGCTTTCTGGGGGAACACTGTTCAGCCATTAAAAATATTTCGGCTACAAAAAAGAAGGTTAAGTTCATAGTTTCATTCATATTTTAATGAGTTGTGTAAACCTTTTTCCCAGAAAATCATAAAATTTAACTCCTTTGTGTAGGTATTCGTGAAATTTAAAATTTTCTTTAAAATAGTAGTAAATTTGAAATTAATGAATATTATCATGAATTAAAACTATTTAGATACAACTATTTTGTAAAGAAGAAACTGTTCAACACCCATCCAAACATTAAACAACATTAAACATAAAGCTTATTTTAATAATTTCAGGATTTCCCTCAAATCCTATGCAAAGGTGCCATGCATGACTTTTTTGAACACAGAATACCTATTTTGGGAAAGGCTAATAATTTGAAAATATGTAAAAATTGAGATTTTCATATTCTATATTTGTAAAAACTTTATCTAAATGTCATTTTCATGTTTCTATGTTAATGTACATGTTATTTTTTTTACATTATATGTGTATTTTGTAGTAGGCTATACAATTGCATTAATGTAGAATTTACAGTTACAATTATTATAAAAAACTGTTTATTTATTCTTATTGCATATTCTGTATTTTGTATTTAAAATTTTATTTGTAACATACAATAATTCTAAATAAAAGATCAACAATATTAAAATAATTTAAGCATGTGTAATGACATTTTTTAATAAAACCGCAATCTGTATGATCAGGCCTATGCCAAAAGCTTGCTAATATAGTGCTTCCGGTTTGAAACAATCAGCTTGAGTAAATTTCAAGCTGTTTTGTTTCATGCAGTGTTTCCTGCCTTACGATTTACTCAATACGTTCTATTAAAAAAATAATACTTATATATCACAAATGGGAGTACTGCAGGTTACACATTTCTAAATTTATTGAGCCATTCTGTTTTAAAACAGTTATAAATATATGTTTTAATATTTAATTCAAGAATAGTAGGCACAAACTTCAAGTCCTTAATTCCAACCATCAAAATACATTTTTTAATGTACTCATACAACCCAATCTACAATCAGGGGCCTGTTTCACAAAGTTTCAAATTTGTAACCCAAAAGTAAGTTTTCACAAATTCACATGTAATTTACTGTAATTAACTTTTCAATAACAAGTGTAGCCAACAAAATTTGATATTGTTGCCTAACTAAAATTATAGGTTAATTGTTTTACAAGTGCATTATTCTAGCAAAATGTAGTTTAATTTTTCCTCAGAAGAAAATGGCAGGATTGAAAGTTCAAAGATGCACAGAATCGTTATACGAGTTTAATGAAAATTTTAGATTAAAATCTGTAAAAATAGAATACGCTGTGCATTATTTTATAAAGTTTATTGTCACTGTTACCGACAAGTATGCCAAACCTTACAGTTGCTCCGGTACAGTCAAAATTATATTTATTAATAATAAGTACAAGAAAATCTCCACTAAACGGAAGCTATTGACAATTTATAAATTGTTCCTAAGAATATTTCAACTTCGTGAAGCAGTCCCCAGTAATCAAATATATTTGTAACTACAAGCTAGCAATATTTTTTTCTGGGATTTGCTTACTAATATTTTTTGAAGAGTATAGCCTACATTTTTTTTAAATTAAAGGTTGTTAAGTTATTACCGGTAACTATTATAGCCATACTATTAGACCATATAAATATAGCAATAGTGTTAATATTTGTATGGTGAATGTTACAAATAAATAAATGAATTATGAAATAGTACTTAATCGTAGTTGTAAATATTTAATCTGAAGTTAATTGCTTTTAAATATTCATTATAGTACAGTATGCTACAAGTTAAATAGATTAGTTATATTTTATTGAAAATAATGGTGTAATTAAATGTCATGACAAATTAGATGATTTGAATTGAAACATATTTTTTGTGGTGTTTCTAAAAAAGCTCTATATAACATTTAATTGCACATGAAACACATATAAATTTACACATCTAACACAATGTTTTCAAATTAATATAATTAAAATCTGTAAAAGTACCTATTTAGAAGAACAAAATTTATTGAAAAAACTGTTTTTTTTTAATTCACACTAAAGACTACCTAATGACATAACATATTACTAGAGCACATTCTATGATTAAATTAATGGTACTTAGGTATCATACGGAGGCCACTAATTTTAAACGTTGCTAGGTTATTGCAAAAAAAATGCAAGCATTAAAAAAAATACCGTAAAATGGGGTGAATAGGGACGCTGAGGTGAATAGGGACAAAAACTGTAAAAAATATTTATATTTTTCTCCCAATGAATATATTTTGTTATATACTTTTAAACTCGGTGACACAATTAAGGTTATATTCTACTCTAGAAAACTATGGCTGAGATAAATTCTCAGAACTTTTTATACTCTATGTTAGCAGCCCTTGAGTTAAGGTATCAAAAAAAAAGAAGTTTACTGTCCCTATAGACCCCATAACACCTAACAGGCATTTAAGTACAAAATAAATGGCTGTCCACATTGACCCCAACATTGGGGGGAATAGGGACAGCGTTAAAAAAATCAATAAAAAAATCAGAGGTAACTGGAGAATAAAAATAAAGATATATGTATATGTGCCTAAGAACAAGGACCAACTTTTAAGCATGAAAATTGGGTGTTATATAGTTTGGAAGATAAATTATAGCAAAATAATACTCAAAATTGTCCCTATTGACCCCGTTTTACTCGGTAGCCTGAAAAGTACTAACCTATAGTCTTTAGTCACAGCACTCATCAGTATTCGGGCCTGCGATCATTTGGCGTTTCATTAGTGAGTTGTCGGCATTTGCTTGTAGCAACTACTACTGATGAGCGCTGTGACTAAAGACTGTAGGTTAGTACCTTTCAGGCTATTTTTTTTTAATGCTTGTATTTTTGTTGCAATACAAAACAACTTACGTAATAGATGTTACTAACTTATATTAGTTTTTTTTTAAATCGCAAAACGTCTAAAAATAGTATGTAATAAAAACATCTATAATATGTAAGTACCAAATTAATTAACAATGCTCTAGATTTAGGAATGTTTGTGGATGTGCTTCCATTGCAACAGTAACTTGGTTTGTATTTTGTATGGATGTAACTTGTAAAAGTGAAAGCAGAAAATATTTCAGTAGTGAATAACTTACGCAACACAATTTATGATATATGTCATGCAGGAGGAACTGAGAATTTATTCCAATTAAAAAGTTGGCAATCTGTCATTTAGTAATTTTACAAAAAAAAAAAAAAAAATAAAAAAATAAAAAAAACTTTGAAATAGAGGAGTATTGTGGCATAAGATTTTTGATGTAACATTTTATAAGTACATAATGCAAGTCAATTGTATTATGTATATTTCAAAACAGTGGCAGTTTTATATATTTTAAGTTAAGAATCTTTAAAACCGCTAATTTATATAAAATGCACTAAAAGCATTTATATAATATATTGTTTAGTGACCAAAATAATAATGTCAGCAAAGCATACAGCCTCAGGAAGATTTAAAAATTCCCATTTATGCCTTTAAGCTGAGCAATACAATAAAAAAAATGTATTCACCTCTTCTATTTAAAATGTTTCACACAAAAGATTTTGATAACACTTAAAAGAATTACAATATTTTTGAATGAGCTCGATATTTCAACAATACTAAGGGAGTTATGTATTGTTTGTTTTGCGCTCCCTTTACAGTGAGAGGTAGTAGTATTGAAAATTGTTTCATACATAAGTTTTGGATAATATTTAAAAGATCTAGAATACTTTGAACGGATCCAATACTCCCCTACTAAGGTGTTATGAGAATTGGTTTGATCTTCAACCCTCTGAAATATTATAAAATACTTTTCAAACAAATATTTTTGTACTACTCTTAGAATGCACAATATCTTTAAACAAATGCAAAATGTTTAATAATGATTTTTCAGTTTTTCTAAAAACCTTACCATTTTTAACCCCTTGGTCACATGTCGTTCATTAACGAACTCAACCGAGATTTTCCATCTCTATGTTTTATGTATCAGTCTGGAATTTGTTTGTCCAAAATTGCAGCAGTTATCGTGTCCATAAAAAAGTGATAAAGATAATATTATATAAACATTTGATTTGACTCTGTTTGTAGACCATGAAATGATAAACTAGGTAAGTACATCTTCAGGAAGACGCACCATCACAGTCAGGTACTTTCTTTGTGTAGTCTACCTAAAAATGGTATTTTTTCGAAAGTTCCAAAAACATCAGTTGTTATTTTAAATGTTTAATTTTAATTCTGCTGCTGCCTAGAACTTGCGAAAGTTGCCATAAGGTTTAAAATTAACAAATTTAATGTAACCCTTAAAATTTTACAAACTTTCTTTGTAAGTAGCCTGGTGTAAAAAAGCAATTTTAAATGTATGCTCAATGCTTACAAACTACCGCGATTGAAGAATATCAGAAAATATTTTCCATTCTTGAATAAAATAACCTTGAACCATAGACATAATTTGTTTTCTGGTAAATTTTCAAAAAAATCAAATCTTACTAGTAGGAACAGGCAACAGATACTGAAGAATAATCATAACCTCAACAACTAAAGAGAATCATAACTGTACATTGTTATTTATCACCCATTTTTTACATCTGGTCATATGTATACCGTACTCTTGTAACTCAACAAAGATTTTCCGAAATTTTATAAGCTACTAAATACAGGCAGTAGGAAATAAGTTGGGTTCAGAAAAACAAGTTGAGGACACTTTTCACTTGAGAAAAATGCAAACTTTCTGAGCGCTATAGTGCGTTTGATGTCGAGTTTAGAAAAAAGTTGCATTACTTTTCATAATATACAATTATAAAAATCCTTTATTTAACCTGTTGCAAAATAACATTTGCCAGAGTGTGATACAGATATCCGAGACTATAAAGATATCTGAAGGTACATTTTTCGTAGACCAATGTTCTGAACTCATGTAAGCAGTCAACTCTTGTTGTCTATGTCTTGTTCTACACACCAGTAGCATGCAGTTAAATACTGCATGTTTAGATATCAAGCCCAAACCTTTTGGTTTATCGGAATTTTATTGAACTTTTACTTTCTCACTATACTATAGTATAGAGAAAGTATATTGATCGCAAAAAAAATCGATGTTGAGATTTTTGTGGAAATATCCGTTTTGGGACCCCCTCAGTCCAAAAAAGTGGTTTTTACAAAATGTCTGTCTGTATGTATGTATGTATGTCTGTATGTATGTATGTCTGTATGTATACAAAGCTAGAGCAAAAACTATTTGCACCGGACATGTTAAGTAGGCCTGTATAGATGCACGAAAAACGGTTTTGAAAAATTAAAAAAAAACAACTCCCTTTTTCGCAAAAACCCAAAAACAGTTATTATTTTTTTATAAAATAACCGCTCTAACGATTTTGATAAAATTTGGCTTATTTGTAGCCTTTAATGTGCCCTACCATACGCAAAAACCCGCATCTTTCTAAAAATTCTTGTTTAGCTAACAATAATAATAATAACTGATTTTCGGGGGTATTTGGCCATAAAGGAGGTTGTTTTTCAAAATTTTTCAAAACCTTTTTACGTGCATCTATAAAGACATCTAATAAAGGCATCTAATTGACGTGTTTGGTGCAAATTTGTTCGAAATCGATCGAATAGTTTTCTCTCTAGATAATAATAATAATATTTTATTAGTTAATCTCTAACTTTAATAAAAGTATGCAAAGCTAGAGAGAAAACTATTCGATCGATTTCAACCAAATTTGCACCAGACATGTCCGTAGGCCTGTATAAATGCACGAAAAAGGGTTTTGAAAAAGTTCGAAAAACAACCTCCTTTTTGGCCAAAAAATTCCCAAAAATTCAGTTATTTTTTTATAAAAAAACGGCTCTAACGATTTTGATAAAATTTGGCTTATTTGTAGCCTTTAATGTGCCCTATCATATGCAAAAACCTGAATCTTTCTAAAAATTCTCGTTTAGTTAATAATAATAATAACTGATTTTTGGGGGTCTTTTTGGCCATAAAGGGGGTTGTTTTTCAAAAATTTTCAAAACCTTTTTACGTGCATCTATAAAGACCAAATTGACGTGTTTGGTGCAAATTTGTTCGAAATCGATCGAATAGTTTTCTCTCTAGATAATAATAATAATATTTATTAGTTAATCTCCAACTTTAATAAAAAAAACTCTCCTACCCCACCCTACAAGTCACAGTGAATCTGTTTAGTAACTTAAATATGTTTGTGAGAAAGTATGTGCCAGTTCCTGGTACGGTTTATTAATTTTAGTGTACTGATTTGCAAAGTAAAATCAGTGCAATAAATTACAGACAGACTAAAATAAAAGATGATCACTTGGCAAGCTGATTTGTGTAATTAATTTATTAAAACTTGAAGTAATTGGTTATAGTTTTTGAAAAATGTGATTAAAAAAAATTTAATAAATATTTAAATCATATTTTTTGGTGAATGGTTGGTTCACTACATATAAATTGAAAAACTGTTTTTGAAAAAAATTTGAGAATAAAAGAAAGTATGCATAATAAAGTTTTTACACAAAATAGTATAGAATAATTAATTGTGCTGACAAGGAAAACATATGATTGAAAAGTATCGCTAACTATCGGAGAAGAGGGTACTATAGAAAAAATAATAATCGATATACAATAGAGATTCAAATCCCTTTTATTAATCGTTGGAGTTATAATCACAATAATTCAACCATTTTAAAAAGCGAATTGAGTTTCAACTGAACTAGTCTCCTTAATTTAAGTAATAACCCTGTAGTACGGAATATTATTCATTTATTCTTTAACAGCTGTAATTTTATACGAAAATCTGTCTTCAGATATAGTAAAATTATTCCTATTAAATAGACAGCCGAGTTGGTCAAAAAATTGAGGATGTGTTGTATTTTGATGCATGATTATAAAAATCACTGTCAGTTTTGTTCTTTAGGCCACCATAGTTTAAGGCAAAAATAATAATTATATAAGCTAATGTGGATTCTTTTTACTTTCAATTCATTTGAATTCAGTTCTAGAAGTAAACAAAAAAGTTAATTTCATTTTTCTACTGATTTTCAGAATACCAACTTGACAAGATCAACAAGGGTCTTAATTGTTTTTTAATTGATTCTTAAATAAAATAATAATGCCATAGAACATGATAGTTATAAGTTTTAAAAAGTATAATTTTTCTGCAGGTTTGTAAATTAACACAATTTACACATTGTAACTTTGGCACAGTTCCAAAAACAAAGCAAAAGTGTTTAAGATTATAAAATTGTATATTTACAAGTTAAATTATTACTAAATACATGTAGACATATAACAAACATTTATGAATGTACAAGTATAAATTAAGTAATAAAAATAAAAACACTTATAACTACAGATTATCACTATTCACAGTTTCACCTTAAATAAGTATATTTTTTGTCTCATAGTTTTTCTTTCTTTCAAGTAGAAAAACAATGAACACTGAAATAACTGCATACATATTCTGTCCGAATTTAAGTTATAAATAAAATTTCAAGATAATATTAGCAACACCCAAATTGCATATTAAAATAATCACATTTTCAATTGCAATTTTATTTCAAACAGTTTGATATATAGTAATGTATACAATGTTTGTAATTTTACGTAATCCCACACGTTAAACCATTCTGTTAAAGAAGTTGTGAATTGGTTCTCTTTAAGGTACAATTACACAATGCTTCCATCAGCTGATTACTATTTGAATGTTGAAAACTGGAAAGTGCATTATTAACCTTTTCAGTGGCGGGTTTTAAAATCAATTGTTTAGTATTTTTTTCCTGGTAAAATTATGCAAAACAGCCCCAGCCGGAGACCAGATATCTAGTCATATCCCGTCAGCTTGGAAGCGAGACAATCACCGTTTCCTTTACTTCCACCCTATCCTACCCTCAAACAACAGATATGATTAGATATCTGGTCTCCCTAGCCTAGATTCGAACACGGCATCTTCTGATCAGGAAGGCGCAACGTTATCCACTAGGCTACGGCTTGATTAAAGAAAACTGACAAATTAACAATACTTCAGTTAGGCCTACTTTACTATCGGTTTAAGTATTACGTGTAAAGGAAAAGATAGTTTATCAGCACCATCTAGGAGCGGTTACAAGAAGTTTGCTCGATTCTTAATAAGTGAGTCTGTATGGTTTGTATTCGTGAGACGTTTATAATAGCACAAACGTATATATACGGGCGTGCCACTGAAAAGGTTAATACTGAGAACTGATAAACATTTGTATTCTTTACATTTCCCCAACCTTATTCAACCAATACAAGCTACTTACTTTATTGGAGTAAAGGCCGAGATTTTTATTACGTTGAATTTAAATTTGTTTTAATAAAAATGAAAGTTTTTTGTCCGAAATAGAATACAAAGATTAAAAACGTTATGTGGATTTGTTGCTTAAAAAGTCTGAAGTATGACGTACACCTCTAACATCACAAGAAATCTTTGATGAATTTGGATTTGGATAAATTTGTACAATATTAGGTAACCTAGCGTAAGTGTGTAAAAGATTCTTCACAATACTTGAGCTGCTGTTATGAAGCTAACTGTAAAACTTGTTATATAATTAAATTTACTAATGTAGGCCTAAATTTGAATCAAATTTATTGAAATTATCATATTCTAATATACAGTACATTCACAACAATCTGCCAATGAGTTTGACAACTTTTGTAAAATATAGCAAAAAGTTGCAGTGATTAATAATTTCAGTAACCACTGTTCACCATCACCAGTATGGTAATTGATTCAAAATTTCCTTTAAGTTTTGTGAATGCAAATCATTGTATTGCTGATGTTTGTAGGCATTTGAATTAACAATGTAAACTGGTATTCAAAATGTGAATTATTTTATTATGTATTACTTTTTTAGTCGAAAGTTAGGTCAGGTAGTAATAGGTCTACTGTGTTTATAATTTTAATTTAAAACATTTTGAAAGCATATGTTTAATAATCATATAAACTGATACGGTATACTATCATTGATTTTTATTAATCTTTCGATGTTTTTATACATTTAGTTTTACTATCGTTTGGATTTTTCTAAGCACATATATGTATTTAACATTAAGAAATTTACGACAAAATAATAACTTATCTTTAAAACGTACAAAATAGCTTGACTAGATTTTTAAATATTTTATGGCATTCATTAGATAACCACACAAACGCATTCATTTACATTTATGTAAACAATACTACACATTCTATAAATGTCTTAAAAGAAAACTATAATACAAAAATGGAATGTCAGACATTGTGAACTCAGCTAATAGACCAAGAACACCGAATTATAGGTTCAGTCATAACTATACCCTGTTTTGAATCATCACAATACTCTTGAAAATACAAGAAACTTATCTCTTAAACTATAAAAGGCAAAGCTTTTGCAAACATGAAATTGCACAAAAAGATATTTTTTGAGCATTTGTATCTTTACAGATTCATCACACAGAATTTTTACCTTAAAAGTACACTTAACATTAATGACTTTGGTCGGCTAACAGATAATTGACTCGACTTTATGAAACATTTTCAACGTTTCCGTCTCTTTAGTAGATCACATTCAGTATGAAATTGTGCAAAACTATTTGATCTGTTCATTCAGATCATAGTTTTAACCGCTAGTCCTTCTGATGAAATTAGGGTTCGATGTCCTCCAGCCTGTAGCCGTCGGTCCAAACTTGTAAACAAGTCTGCGTCCTAAAACTGGCTGAAGAACTTTGCTCTTGTAGTAATATCTGTAAAGTACATTTTACATTTTTAATACATTTACAAATGTAGTGAATTTCTATATAAACGGTTTGTAAGATCTATTAGTTTTTAATATTACAGTTTTCTTATTAACCTACTAATTATCTTCTTATTTTGTACACAAAAATTTACTGTGATTTTTTTATTTAAACAGGATTAGTTAGTATTTGGAAGACTGTTGAAGAAAGAAATGATTCTTTGAATGCGTTCTATTATTTAATTTCCGTATATTTTGAAACAGTGTTATTTAGTGTCTGTATACTTTGAAACACAAGTCTGCAAAAAGCATGTCGTTCTAGTAAAAATGGTTTCACGTGACACTAACTATCTCGACTTAATGACTATGCGACATAACATGAGTGTAGTTTTCACAACGCCGTAGAATTTGTATTCCGTGACATTATTTATTCTAAAATCCAACAAATTGAAAATGTAAAGACAATTATTTTTATAAGTGTCGAGCACATGAAATTTACTCGTCCCTACCTAACTTAGTTTGGTTTTGACATTAGTTCATGACAACTGCCTTTTAGTTTTCATTGTAACAAATATAACGACATCCATTGCCGTTGCATTAAAAGTCATGGCTTTATGTCAAATGGAAACACACCTTTAGACAACTATACACACTGACAATAAAAATCATTTGAATAAGGTAATTTGGTGGCAGTGGCTAGTATCCCTAACTTTCTTTTGAAAACACAAATACAGTGTACTATGAAAACTTCATTTTTATTTTACTCATAGTTAATACTCCAGATTATATGGGCATGGAAATTACTTTTTTTTAAAAGAACAAACATTGATTTAGACAAAAATATTATAGAACAGTATTATTTCAATACTACTACTGTATTAAAATAATACTGTTTAATACTACTGTATTGTAGAACTACTTATTTTAATATAATTTAAATTGGATTATAAGTGATTATTTCTCTATTATTTTTCTCACAAAACAAACTTGTCCTTGGATTCCAAATTTTCCTAGCCAGTTTTTTATTTCATTATTGTTTGATTAAGTGACTGCTCATTTTTTTTGAAATTAGATTTTTTCTGTTAATTTTATGATCTAAGTATATAACAAACATTTGAGAATAATTAGATAAAATGAAGGATTTTATATGACAAAATAGTGAAAATTTGTTCGATAGCTAAATATTTTTTAAACAATTGTACAAACAGAATAAAATAAATACGACAACTAAAAATTAGCAGTTGGTCAACTTTTACTAATTGACTCTGAGACATCTTCAATTAAAAACACAAGAATGGTTTTGATAACAAAATTTTATTACAAAAAAAAAAAATATTGTCAGCCAAAGACAACCTAATTATGCACATGTGTATGTGTTTTACTTCAAAAGGGTTATTTCAATTAAGAAAAGATCATTTAGAAAATAAAATTATTTTTAACTGAAATATATGGTGACTTAACCCTTTGCATTCTGGTATGTACTTTAATATAAGTCCTCTGCGGTCGGGTGGCCATTAGTGCTGGCCACAGCCATTTCTTTGTCAAGTATGAACGGTTAGCGCAAGTAATGTTCCTCTCAGATCGGATGGCTAGCAGTACTGGCCAAGTTAAAATCCCCGGATGGCCAGTAGGAAGGCCGCACAAAAAGAATGATCTGCATTCATTTATTTTTAGTAGTTCGATTTTCACTGGATTATGCTGTAACCTATCATTCAACTCTTGAAATAATGGATTCCTGCTTTTTCTTTAGCCCGTGTTGTATCAAAACTTGGCAATATTCGTTAAATTATAACCTCACCAGCGGTTTAGTTTTACGTTAGGCTAGTGTTTCAAGTAATTTAATAGAACAAAAGTTAATTAGTTTACTTTTGCTTTTGAGTGTTGTTTGTTAACTGTTATGATGGGTGATCCTGAAAGTTTAAGATCAGACAATCTTAAAGAGTTATTGTTGGAAGTAGACGAAAGTGATGTGGAAAGGAGTTCGGCACATGATAGTGATATAAATACATATTACTATGTTGAATTCCTAAAGAAATTGTAATAGGCTAGAAAGACTTTACTACAATCTAAAATCATTTTTATAGCTTAAGATTTTTATACTTGAGATTCGCCTTGAGATACTAAAATGAATAAATGCAAAAGTTGTATCATATAAAATGTTTAATTTTTCTCCCCCTTTTCCCTTAAAATATTTTACAACTATATATGTACAGCTAAACAAAAAACCCTTTAATACAAGTATATTTCTACTATTTTATGGTTGTAAAAATGTTTCAAAATGTAGTTAGATAAGTTGTATATAATGTTTCATTTTCTTCATCTATACTTATAAAAGCCAAATACCATTGACTCACTGACTCATCACAGTTTCTCCAAAACCACGAGGCCTACAAACATGAAATTTGACACTAATACTCTTTATAGGCTCTAGACGCGTACTAAGAAAGGGTTTTCGAAAATTCGAAATTTTAGGGGGGTTTTGGAGGGTCAAAGTTACTAAATCACGATTTCTCAAAACCTACCAAACGGATTGGAATGAAATTTGGTATGTAGCTTCCTCTAGGGTCATAAATGCTCTCTTAGAAAGGGTTTTAAAAAATTCGTAATTTTAGGGGGATTTGGGGGGGTTAAAGTTACAAAATCACGATTTCTCTAAAACCATCCAACGGGTTGGAATGAAATTTGGTATCTAGCTTCCACTAGGGCCCTAGGTACTCACTAAGAAAGGGTTTTAAAAAATTCGAAATTTTAGGGGAGGTTTGGGGGTGGGGTCAAAGTTACTAAAAATTCCCATAAGAAATACATAGTGTAATATATTTATTGATATAATATATTTTTTGTTAATATACATTTAACTTTGATTTGTCTCTCCATGCAAAGCTGGGTCGTGCCAGCTAGTTAAAATATATTATAGCTTTACAGCTACACCAAAAACTCATAAATAACAAAAAATATCTCTACTTTTTTATGCTAAAAAAGGAGTTTCTAAAAACCAATGGTTTTGTTTAAACAAAATTAAATAGCCGCTACCAACCTTTCAGGATGTAGTGAGAAATATTCAGGGCTGACAACTGTAACATAAGAGGCCAATCATGCTGGCCATCCGATCTGTGAGGAAGTCTAATGAGATAAATAATTCGACCACGCAGCTGAACCGCTGACGTGAGTTGAGCAAATTTCCAAAATTAAGTTTATAGACCGATATTTTAGGGTTTCGACCAACAATTTGGGAAATAGGTCTATTCACGACGGTGCTGAATAGCTGCAAAATGGTTCGCACGCCATTCCGCATATTGGGAGTATCTTCAATAACACAAAGCATTGCGTGCTTCGCACGCCATTCCACATATTGGGATTGTCTTCAATACACCATGCATTGCGTGCTTCGCACGCCATTCCACATATTGGGATTGTCTTCAATACACAAAGCATTACGTGCTTCGCACGCCATTCCACATATTGGGATTGTCTTCAATACCCAAAGCATTGCGTGCTTCGCACGCCATTAAACATATTGGGATTGTCTTCAATACACAATGCATTGCGTGCTTCGCACGCCAAACCTCGTATTAGGGGTATTTTCAACACACAAAGCATTGCGTGCTTCGCACGCCAGCCCCACGGTAGAATCCACCACATTTTCTTTGAACCGGGTACTTCTATGGTATTTCACGTTTTGATCGATTTTGGGGGAACCAAGCGAGCTATAAGGTCGCGTAAAAAAACAAAATGTGCAGAATAACATCTTACAGTTATATTTTTAGAAAAAACTCTAAAAAGAATTCATTCTCTTAGTAAAAATCTCAAAAAATACTTACTTCCGGTCAAAAAACTTACTTCCGGTTGTTGGATTTTTTTGGCTAACAAACTCGTCCGAGCCACTTACACAACCAACACGTGTACCAAATTTGGACCAAATCGGACTTAAAATGCGACCGCTAGAGTGCGAACACATATATACTTATATATATACATATATATATATGAATTTTAATGACACCCCAAAACGTGTTCTGGGGACCATGATCGGTGCTCATTTGCTACTCCCGACCTTGGGTCTCACCATAAGGGCCACTGCAATAGCTCATTTTTCCTATGGAAATTCGCTAATAAATATTCTGAGCTGACTGAGAATGGCGTATGGCTAGCAGTACTGGCCATCCGAGTGCAAAGGGTTAACAATAACAAATCACGGTGGTCATTATTAGTTGTGCATTTGTTTATTTTTGCCAGCAAAAACACATAAGGATTCATGAGAGTTGACTAGAGGATGCACAGTACTTTTAAACAAATATTTAAGCAAGAACACTCACCTCATTGCCCTGCTGAGTTTTTCATAGTTCATATCATCATTTTTCTTTTTGCTGCCCCACAGTTGGGCCACTTTGTCACTACGGACAAATCTAAATGTACCTTCATCATGGTTATCCCAACAAATCAGACTGGGGCAATACTGGGGATTCAGAAGGAGATCTCGAATAAACTCCCAAAGACGGCCAAGTTTTTCTTCTGTAAAAGATAATTAATTGCTGTTTTTATACACATGAAAGCTTTTTTTAAATTCTAAATTCAATTCAACTCAATAAAAAATGCAACACAGACAGAATATTGTAAAATTTACAATATGTTTTAATATCTTATCTTCTAAAGCGAGAGATAATTGTTTGTCTGCTAAATGGATCTTCAATCTCAGTCTAAGGATTTTTCATTTTTTCATTTTATATGGGGCTTTTGGCCACGAGAAATCGATTGGAAATGGTCACCAGTCTGGGAAAATTCGTTTTCTACGTCTTTTTATTAAATTAAAAAGTGAAATTTGTCCATTTTAAACAATACAAAGCACAGCTGATGCAAATGTTTTCAATGCCATTACAATAATCATCTGCTTTCTTTTAAACTGTATATTTTATTAGAGGTAAGCCTAATGTTGTATCTATTTATAGTTACCATGGCAACGAATACTTCTGCTAAATAAACATACCCTTTATTTAGTTGTTTAATGTTATAGGCCTAACCTAAACGATGTTCACGGAAATTTGCAATAATAGTTATTGACGTGAGCGAACTAGGCCCTAGGCCTAAATCGATATTGAAATATTAAACTTTAATTTAGGCCTGACTTATTTCTGAGGCATAGCGTTGAGATTATGGTTAATCCTTTAAACTGTATTTTTATTACAGGTAAGCCTAATGTTGTATATACCCTTTATTTAGTTGTTTAATGTTATAGGCCTAACCTCAAAACTCAATAATCCAATATTTATTATTGAAATCATAGCCCTGCTTATAATCGAGCTTTAGCTCGGTCTCCTGGTACTGAATAATTTATGAACAAACAATTCAAATTGAATTTACAATTACTGTTTCTTCTTTTCAAGACAAAACACTGATTTAGTCATCATAACTGTGCTAACATGAGGCATCTATTCTGCTGTTATCAATCTGAGCAGTATAGTAAAAATTATATAAATCAAAAACTGTTTATCCTTTATAGATATATAAATATCAAAGTTTTACCTGCCTTAGCAATCTTTATTGGTTGTTATTTATAGATGTTAAAGGAATGTCTGAATGACATATATTCTGTGTATAATCACTTTTAATGACGCTGATCAATAACTGAAAAAGTAAAAATCCTACTTTAAAATAATGTGTTTATTTTGTAGTTTTCCTAAACAATATTACTTAATCGAAAGTCGGTTTTTTCAAAAAGGGTAAAGTTTTTGCAAAAAGATTTCACAAATAGGCACAGCGTAAGTATAGAAGTCACAGCCTATTAGTGAAATCTTTGTCGCGTTATCTTTATTTTACATTATAACATATAATTTATCATTTTACCATTGTTCTTCTTTTTACGAGATCCTCTAGGCCTTCCAGGTTTCCTCTTTATGACTGGAGGAATTATAGAAAGTTCAGATTCAAACCCACTATCTGAATCCAGACCTGTAAAGAAATATAAGATAAATATTGTAACAGTGTAAAGAAAATAATAAATATTTTCAGCCTTGATAAGGATGGATTGACAAAGTTTATATAATGTAAGACACGTACTATTCAATAAAATGGATAGAAATGCCAACAAGCCGTTTTATGCCTTTTGATGCCAAATAAATATCAAAATCATGGATCTTTTTATATATTTTTTTTTCAATCGAAGTTTTAACAAATAATACCTGTAGAGGTTTACTTCACTGCCCAGCGACCATGGACCAGGTTTAGATAATAACTCAGGTATCAGGAAATTTAAGATACTAATTATGAATTCCCCGAAAGACTTCAGAAAGATTTAGCTCAAAAAGTTTAAAATTGAATGAAAAAATCAAATTTGTAACTGTAAATTGTTGTCCATGTACTTTTGTAAAATAGCATATCCCTTCAGCCAGATAAAAGAGTGAAGAAAGCCTTTGAGACTTTCTCATGAACGTTATAAAATTATTTATAGAATAAACTTAGAACAAAATCTCACAACTAATACGTTTATTAACTCAAACGCGTTTCAACGACAAAGTCGCCATCTTCAGTGATGCACGAGCTATAATTGTCAATAGTTATAGTTTGACTATTGTTGCTCGTGAAATGCGTTTGAGTTAATAAACATCTTAATTGTGAGATTTTGTGTTCTAAATTTATTCTATCAAGTATATCTTCTCACAAGTCAAGCTCATTTATAAGTTATGATATTAGCCTACATATTCTAAAAATAGGTTCTAAGTTGCATAAAAATTCATCTCTCTAAAAATATTTTTAAAAAGAATTGGATTTTAAATAAACCCAATCAAAAGGTTATTAGTATGAGGCGACTTAAAGCATTTACATCCCTTCGGACTTTGCTTATTCAGGACAGCCTGATATTCATAATAATATAATGTATATATATAAAAAACACAATTCTCAAAATCTGTAGAAATACAACAAGTAAATGAGTATAGACTTACAGAATGCATACAAGATGAATTAAAAATTATAGTTTCAATTTTTGATACACTTTAGCAAAGCATTAGTACCAAAAATACAATTTCGGTTTTTAAAGAAAGAAAATTATAACTTGTGTGCATTGTTTCCAAAATGAAAAATCTTTTGAACACATAAAACTTTTCCAAACTCTTTTGATTGTGATGTTTTCCCTAAATATTAAAACACTTACCAGAATTAGACAGTTCACTGTTTTTAGTGTTATTTTCCCAAGGTGAAGAATTAATTTCATCATTAAGATTTCCCATTGAATATTTTTCGCTGTTGTTATTTTCAAATTTCAGTTCACCGTAATTTCCAAAAGGTTCGAATGATTGCGGATCTGCAAAGAAAATAGAATTATGAAATTAATAAAAACTGGGAAAAATTCACTTCATTCTTGAAAGAGTTTAGCGGTTCAAGTAATTGCTGAATTTAAATTATCAGGTTTATAAATTGTGCTTGTTTTCACATTTAAAATTTTACTAAGACTATTAAATAATTTGAAAACCTTATGCCCACATCATGTAATCCAATAATTGTGTATGAACATATGGCCTTATATTTAACAAACAAATTGGTATGTTTTGAATGGCAAATGACAGAGTTGAAATTGTGCTTAATAAGAACACAATTTGCCAAAAGTAATCATGCAATTCAATAATTTCAAAATACCCATTTAAATTCTTTGATTAAAATTGGCTTCAGTGGCGGCTGGTGAATTATTACATTGGGGGTTCAAATCTACCGGGAAGGGGGTCCTGCAAATTTGTTTTTAGTACTAAACATAAGAATTTCTACTTTTAGGCCTGTTTTTACTAAAATTTGGTTGTTTTAAGACATCTCTGAAAAGCGTGCAATGAGATGAAATCGGGTTACAGTTTTCATGATAAATTGGAATATAGATATTAATTATAAATGGAAAATTGAGAACAATATTGTCTTACATGGAAGCCTATACTTTATTAATTAGTTTATTTAAGTTTTTAGTTCATAAAGTGACTCATAAATAATGAAGTGACACAAATACCTGTGTACTTTAATAGCACACTTTTTTTGAAGAGGTAAAGAAGAAAAGTTACCCTTAGCAAAGCTGTAACGCTGTTCATTCTAATAACAACACTGAACTGCAATAATATTATTTAATAATATGTCCACACTAACACAAACTTAATCCATGAACTTCATAGAATGCACAACTGACATAACCTATAAATCAAAGAAGTAAAAAAACACCAACTACGTAAAGGAAAAAATAGGCGTAAGGTTTTTTTTACAAAACATTTTTGTGAACTGCAGCTTCGGCTATCTTCGGAAGGAGTCGGGAGTCGCTGCATTTAGATTGCAGCGAAAAACAACGTTGAAACGGCTATTCCCCCCACCGTTCCCCTGTACCCCCTCGCCTAGGCCAGGAGGTTCGTTCTTTGAATTGAACCAAGCAGCTGAAAACGACGTAGGAGAGCTGCGCGTTGTTACTCTAAGTCGTATTTTAACAACTTTTCAATCTATATTGTTAGATTTATGAAAAAAGTACTAAATATTTATATTTGTTATAAAATATTATTGTATTAACCCAGTTTGCTTGGGGGTTCACTGAACCAGTGAACCTATAGCACGAGCCGCCACTGATTGGCTTGCAAACAGTACTCTTTTCAAAATATAATTTTTTAATTACTGTTTTTCAGCTCCAAGTAATACAATTGGAAGAAATCGTATAAGAAATAACTAAATTATATTATTATTTGAACTTTTTTACATTTTTATTTGAAGAATGTTCTCATGTGAGACAAGTATAGGAGTAGAGATCCATTAAAACGTTGTGCACTAAATTTTTTATACACAAACCATACTATAAAAGTATGAAAAATAGTGTGTAGAAGTTTTGAACATTTTCCAACCACATGTATTTACAAAGCCATCACCAACAACTTATATCTTTATTAATTAATATAGTTTCTATTTAAACTTACATGGGTCACTATAATAAGATCTGTCTATGTCTGATCTTAGATTCTGTAATCGGTGGTGATTCTGTAATCGCTGGTAAAGCATGGCACCATGCATTGGACTTAATTTGTTAAACTCTTCCTTGGTCATCTTTAACAGAATTTTCCCATCGATGTGAGCAAAATTGTGCCCGTTCAGATCGTGAATTATTACTCTGTTAGAGGTAAGTGTTTCAGAAAAGAGCCATGACAAGACATCTTGTGGAGTCCATTCTTCAATATGTTTGCAGTTAGGTAAATCTATCAGTTCTGAAACAGGATTGTAATATTAAATTGTAAACAAATCAAGAGACAAAATAATAAATTCCACTTTTCCACTGCTGAAATTCATACAAATAACTACTATTGTTGATATAGAAAGAATTCAATAAATATGAATGTCTTTTTACATGAGAAAACAAGGAAAACTTTAACAGCCATTTTCTCAAAACTAGCCATTGTTAATCCTTTGAGGAGTAATCACGTCATATGACGTGATTTCATTTGTCCCGTATAGGAAAGGAAGATCTCACTTTTTGACATGCTTCCAGAGTAAGAATTTTTTTAAATCTTAATTATTAAATATTGTTTATTATATCCATTCTTAACAAAATTACAACTTTAAAATAAGTTTTAACACATTTATTGCTTTAAAATGATCAAAAAAATTAGGTTGGGTTTTGTAAAAGTAATCACATTGTAATATGACATGATTTTTTTTCACAAACTAGGAACAATAATAAACACTTAGAAAATTTTTGTTATTGATTTATTTAAAAAATTCAGTTATAAAAAAACAAGCAGCTCACAAACAAAGTAGTCAAAAAATATTGTTGATCACATACAAAAATTGCCAACTGAATCATAAATTTATTTTATCTACGACCATTGCAATAAACACCAATAACGCTATTACAAGTAACATCAGAAAGAGGTACATTACAAACCAAAAGCCAACCCGATTAGGTAATGATATCATTACCTAACAGGAGTCACTTTACATAATAGGCTCTAGACCAATGAGAGCTCGTCATTTGACGGAAGTAGAGTTGTAATAAAAATAACGCTATTCGTACATCAGCTGATTGTACCCATACGTTCCGGATGTTAGTGTGTTATTGTAACTAACCTCAAACGTGAGTTGACGCATTCCGCAAACATGAGTGATAGTGATGAATTTTGTTTAACTCCAGAGGAAATTAATACAAAAGCAAATTCGGCTCTGAACAATTTGTTGCCAGAAAAATCTAAATTTCGTTATGAAAAGGTTTATAACCAGTTTATGGAGTGGAAAACTAGAAATGGTGTTAGTTCGTTTTCCGAGAATGTTTTCATTGCTTATTTTGAGGAATTGGCCCAAGATAAGAAACCTAGTTCGCTTTGGTCTATTTATTCAATGATTAAATCTACAATCAACATCAAACATCAAATAGCCTGTATATTTTTGGTCGTAGATAAAGTAGTGTACGCAACGATTGTATTCAGCCTTTAAGCCACTCGTGAGATATTTAGAACACTCGCTTCGCTCGTGTTCCAACTTACATCTCACTCGTGGCTTAAAGGCCTTCATAATACAATCGTTGCGTAAACTACTATTAATGGCAACGTTTTAAATAAATATATTGATTTTAAATAAAACATCAAAAGAAAATCTAAGATATTTAACCTACTTTTTGTATTTTTAAGGTTAGGGCCTATATGTTATAGAGGTAAAATTTATGAAATGCTCATACATTTTTGAAAAATATCATAAATTTAGGTACACAGTTTTAAATTTTTATACCAGAATTTTAAATTATTGCAGTTTAAAAATAATGTGAATGGCATTATTTTTTATTTATGATGTTTGCATTAGATTTTACACATATCAAGTCGAATTTATAAGATAGTAGGCCTATATAACTTTTTTCGTTATTTGTGTTACTGCGGAATGTGATAGCAAACTTTTCAAAACATGTTGTTTTAAAATTAGTGATAAATGCTGTGATAAGAAATGACAACAGAAAAACATGTTTATTTTTACATTGTTCAAAATAGAAAAATATTTATACAGCCTTAATTTTTTATCACATAAATATTTTGACTCTGTTATTGAATTTCTAAATATATTCAAACACTAGTTTACCTTCTTTTATCTGCTCATCTCTCTGGGGAAGTAATGGATCATTATTTGTCATTAAGATTTTGGGCGCCAACGGTTGCAAGTTCAGACACGAAATTGCTGCGCCAAACTGGTACACAGGATCATCCTGTAACAATAAAATTTATCGTTAACAAATTAAGGAAGTAAAAAAACAAAAGAATAATACTTTGAAAACATAAGTACTTGAATTTGTTTAACAAAATGCACATTTTTGTACCAACTACGTACTTATAAAATGTTACTGTTCTCGCTGAAAAACCTAAAATTTATGGAAAATTTACAAGCAGTATTAAGTTGTAAAACGCTTTAAAAAAATAATGTACTTGCATGATATTTAAAAAGCTGTTCCATAACTTTAAGAACTAATCTAAAATTTGCATTTATCCACGTTCTAATGTACTGGAATTTAATATAATTTATACGTTGAATTTGATATTTAGAACATTAGTTCGGTACATTTGAGGCAAGAAAATTGTTTCCACTTTTACATTTTCTTGCCTCTTGATCATTTTTTATAAATGCACTGTCAAGTTATTTTTATTCATGGAATTTAAATGAATAAAGGAAATCAGTTTATTAGAAATTTCAGTTTAATCTTGGAAGTTTCCTTTGCTTTTCTTTAGCTATGGCTAAACTTGTCTATACCATCTCTAAATTTCACTAAACCATACACATTTTAATAAATACTTTTTTTACTAATCATAAATACAACGAAGAGGAACGGTTTTCAAGATATTCAGCATTCAAAAGTTTAAATAGCCGCCATTTTGATACAAGAAAAGGAAATTGATTATTTTTCGTAAAATTTTTCATTATAAAACTAAGTAGCATGCAAATTTTCAACTACTTATCATTTAACGTTAAGAAAAGAAATGATATTTTATTGTTAAGAACAAGTTAGATAGAAATCTAAGTGTTTTAGATCATACCTTCGTTGGATCTTTTTTCTTTAAATAAAGAATTAAATTTACAATTTAATTAAAACTGTAATGCTGCAGTTACAATTGTTAAAATACGAGGGGAATTCAATAAGTAACGAGACAAATTATTATTGCTGAAAAACGGTTTATTGAATCAGTACAAAACTTTCAGGACATAAAGTTGCGATGACAATTGATCAGCTGTTCAATCATATTTTGTAAACATAACCTCGAATTTACTCTGTTAACGGTGGCAAGTCCGCTCGAGAATTGCACCGTGGAAGAACAACGTGCCGTGATCAGATTTTTAGTCGCGGAAGGTGAGAAAGGTAGTGCATCCACAAAAGAATGTTAAAAGTGTACGGAGACAATTGTTTGAATCGTTCGAACGTTTACAAATGGGTAGAACAGTTTCAAAGTGGCCGTACAAAAGTTTCTGATGAGCAACGCAGTGGACGACCGATCGAAGTTGGGACTTCCTCTCTAGAATCTCGGATTGACGCGTTAATTCAGCACAATAGGCGTATCACCGTTGAACTGATAAGTGAAAAAGTATACGCGAGTGTTGGAACTGTCCATAACATTTTTCATAACAAGCTGCAGTACAAGAAAACCTTTGCGAGATGGGTGCCCAGACAACTCATGGACGCTCACTAAGAAACCCGGCTTCAAATCAGTCAACACTTGAAAAATCGATATTCGACTGAAGGAGACGGTTTTTTCAAAAGAATTGTAACATGTGATGAAACATGGATCCACCACTATGAGCCAGAGTCAAAACGACAGAGCC
>JAGFPH010012901.1:0-14455 GCA_018207615.1 Philaenus spumarius | reverse complement strand
CTTGCCGCCTCGAATTATGGACTGTTTCGCGAGTTTGCATCACGACCGGCGACCTCGGGTCAGAAGCTGCCTCCATGTTAAAATGCCCCACGTGGATATGAACCGGGTATTTTATGGTATTTTACGATTTTATTGATTTTGGAAGAACCAGGTGGGCTATAAGGTCGTGTCAAAAATAAATTTTGCAGAATATCTTCTATATATATTTTGTATTAAATAAAACACCAAAAAATTAATTCTAAGTCAAAAAATCTAAAAAAAAAAAAACATTTATTTCAGATCATAAAGCGCCATCGTGAGTAGACCGATAGTTGTTTGAAACCATAAAACATATAAACTAAATTTTTGAAATTCACTTAACTCAAGTCAGTGGTTCAGCTGGGCGATCTAATTATTTTATATAGTTACTATTTGTTTTGCCGAGAAGAAAGTGAAGTTTTGTTTCTTTCCGTTCGAATTGATTGGCACGTTCATCTGCACTAGGCTATTATCTATAAATTCTTCACACTATGGTTATTGTGTGACAGTTAGTTCAGTATATTGAGTACAGAGTGTGATGTCAGTACGGAACCCTTGGAACTCCTTCAGGATTTAGGAGTTGTAAATAAAATATGTCACGTTCGATGCAATTACAGAAGATGATTTTCCGTACTTTTTACCAATAGTTGAATCAAAATTTAACTAACCACAGAGTAGAAAGTGTAACCAATGCAAAACTAAATAATTTGAGCACGCAACTGAACAGCTGACGTGAGTCGAGCGAATTTCAAAATTTAAGTTTATATGTTTTGCGCATGCTTTTGCACATATTTTCAACCAACTATTTGGGAAATTAGTATACTCACGAAGGTGCTGATCCCAAAACCATAGTCAGCTCAAAGATTTATATTATACAAAGTATTTATAAATCTTTCTATTTACAAGTATTATGGACACGATAACTGTCGTAAGTTTGCATAAAATACTTCCGGACAGTTAAATATAATACGGATGGAAAATCTCGGACGAGTTCGTTGACTGGCAAGACCCGGTGCATACTTGCTTGGTGCGGGACGCTGCGTCATACTGCAACCATGACTCAGATGTGGAAAATTGCAGGAAACACAGATAAAACGCAAGCCATCCAATTCTCTTCAATACGTAGACTGCCCAAAGTTCAACTAACTCTCAACAAATCCCCCACAGCATCGACTCGTCATTTCAGAAATCTTGGAATCACGCTTGACTCTAAATTAAAACTGTCTCATGTCAAGCAAACACTGTCAAGCGCTAAATCTGTCCGTGGCAGACTCCTTCCAGTCATAAACGCCAAGAGCCCTCTACCACTTTGTATCAGGTTGTCCATGTACAAAACATACATCAGAAGAGTACTCAGTACTCACGTACGCGTCCTCAGCTTGGTTTCCCTTCTGTCTGTTGATTGGAAGGAAAGGTTCAACTCCTTCCAGAACAAAACTCTCCGTTGGATCACCAACTCCACATGGTACGTATCGAACGCAACCATCTCTCAAGGTTACAAAATCCCCACACTCGAGGACTTCATCCTAAAGCTAACCGTCACACTCAGACACAGAGCCCAAGGTTCTCACCATACACACATTCAACAAATCATCTCTGATCCTGGTGCACCTCCGCAGGAAAAAAGAAAAAGCCCCTTGTGCCTGGTTTACTGACCACCATAAGCACTTATAATCCAAGCTCATTCGTAAACACTATACATTTTCTGTAATTAATCCCAGTGTACAACATAGATTCAACATCTCGTACCCACAAAAAAATTTATTCCAAATTAGTCAATAAAATGTTTCTATAAAATCTCTCTTAGTTTCAAATATGTAGCCATTGTATTTTACAGATGCTGTCAATCATTGAGACCCCTCAGGTCTTGTCAATTTCCCAGAAAAGTCTCTCATTTGCCACCAACCGAGATGATAGTAGATAGTTGTCTATTTGTTAAAATTTAGTATTTATGCACACTTTTATATATCAAATTAAGGATACAAACATTATCTTTTAATTGTTTTTCATTTCATATTGATAAATCAAACGGTTTAAAAAATATTAATTACTATTATAAAAGTGTCACATGTTCTAAAATGTATTTATCATTTTATAAAATTGTTGGCCTATTTGTTAGTTTATATCTACTTTAATCTGTCCTAGTAATCGCCATAGCTCACGAATTACTGGATGCATTTTCACTTCCAAAATTAAAAGTTCTATGTCCATATTTTCATGAGACATAGTTTTGAAAAACTTTCAAAACTAATTTCACGTAGATTTTGGATATCTACTTTAATCTGTCCTAGTAATCGCCATGGCACACGAATTACTGGATGCATTTTCACTTCCAAAATGAAAAGTTCTATGTCCATATTTTCATGACACATAGTTTTGAAAAACTTTAAAAACAATTTCACGTAGATTTTGGATAGGACGCGGCTTCAAATGTGCACTGCTCTATAGGTATCCAGTGCCCTTTTGCAGCAAGTGCACACCGGGCCGGACCAATCAACGAACTCGACCGAGATTTTCCATCTGTATTATATTTATCGGTCCGGAAATATTTTATGCAAAATTACGACAACTATTATCATGTCCATGATACTTAGATATATACTTGTAAATAGAAAGATTTATAAATACTTTTTATATATAAACAAACTTTTGATCTGACTATGGGTCTAGGAAGCATATATTATAAACAAGTTCAAATTTTCCGAAAGTCGCACCATGGAACGACTGTAATAAGTTATTTTCTCAAAATCTACCTTAAAAACCTTAGTTTTAATCCTAAACAAAACCCTAACCTAAAATATTTCATAGTAAAAAAAACCAGCTGTCAAAGGAAATGTCTCGAGAAATAGCCTACATACTATTTTAAACAGCTGATTTTATCAATAATGAAAATCTTCTATCAACTGATCTGTATATTTTAAATGGGTAAATAGTTTTTTTTGTACTATTTATTGGCCTTATTTTTTTTAAATTATTTGTAAATTAAAGTATTTTTAAATTATACATATGGATTTTGTAATGAACAGCAAACTCTGTCTTGTAGATTGTAAATATTAAAATGAATTGACGGACTTACCGAATCAGCTGACGTCCTGACCGACGCGAAGTATAGACTACTGATGGAGAGGTCGCGTGGGAAGCCAAGAAAGTGAAAATGTATCGAACGAAACCCTGTCCTTTGCATTGGTAATTTAATAGAACACGCTAATCCTTTGCCCCGTCGCCGAGTCGATGTCGCAAAGCTACAACCTAATCCTAAGACGCAAAACTAGACGCGGTCATTCGATGTACTTCCACTTAAGATGCTACGGGTCTTTTCTCATACGTTGGGCGATTATCGGCCGACTCGTACATTTTGCCGCCCGACGAAAATCGCCTGTGCAGAGCAACAAAAATCGCCACCTGTCTTGTCTGTCCATATTGGGGGGAAAATTTCTACCGACATACTTTACTCCAAAATTGTTTGGTAGTGCGATGGATCAACTATCAGTTGCAGGTGTTGACGCAGCTTTTATTATTATAAAAAAATCCCCAAAAAAGAAGACAATATTTAGCAGGAACTTGGCTACAACAAATTATTGGGGGGAGGGCAAAATCTAAAATTTCCCAACAATTTTAGCAACATTTCTCAACTTCTGTTGTGGGGGTTAAGTTATGTGGAATAAATTCCGGTGGAGATGGGGCCATGTAGGGTCACCCTTGGAATTTTTTTGAAAAATGGACTTCTCTAAGTAGGGTTTTTAACACAAGTACTTTATTGTCTATACTCATATTATAAAGAGGTAAAGTTTGTTTGTTTGTGTGTTTGTTTGTTTGTATGTAGGGGGTAATCTCTGGCACTACTTAACCGGTTGAAAAAACAGTTTTACTAATAAAAAGCTACACTATCCCTGAGTAACATAGGCTATAATTCATTTCGATAAAAACCTTTTTTTATTCCAATATTTGTAAATTTAGTCGGAAAAAATTCTTAGGTTAGGCCCAGAATGATAAATCAACACATCTATTTACATTTATTACCATAGCAACCAAATGAACAGATAATATAGCTGTTAGCTCCAATATTTCCATTAACAGCTGATTTCAAAATTTTAAGCAATTATTTTTGTATTTCCAGCTTTTAGGTTAGGTTTTAAAGTGTAGATCTGAGCCTTGCTGGTTCTTTTAACCATTATTATAACTGCTGTTCTAAAATATAAGAAATAATTTAATTTGAACATTTAACATTATTTACCATCTTAGTTTTGAGGTTATTATTAAAAATACACTTTATTATAAATAAAACATAACATATGTTTTTAGAAGGTTCCATTGGGGGTTGGCGTGCGAAGCACGCAGGGGTCTCCCCTAGTACTTTATATATTGAGTACTTTAAGAGCTTTTTTCAAGAATGTTTCAACATGTTCACCACATTATTTAAACAAATTCCCAATTCTTTTCCTCACCATTTTCTTTTCCAAAATATTTCCCGCAAACTTAAAATTCCCTCATTTTGTGGAAAAAAACCCAAATGTGGCAACACTGGACTGGCGGAGTGCAGGGTATGACGAGTCAGTGCTGCCACAATAACAAGGGTTGGAACTAAATTTCCCAGATCATCGTTTAAAAGAAGACGGCGCATTTATTTGGTACGGAAATATTTCGATTTGCCCGACATTATTGGATTGGAAATTATAATTGGCTTATTATTTGTGAATGTTGATAACTAACAACAAAACTTTCGAAACCCAACTCCAAAGTTGGAGTTTCTGAGTGCAATTTAATCACAACTTTTTTTCAAAATCTAAAATTTCCCAACTTTTTGGATTTTAAAATAATTGAGGGGGAAGGGATATGAATATTTCCTTAAATATTTAAGGAAATATTTAAAAACCGAGATTAACATTTTACAAATTTATTCACAGAATTTTATTAAATGATGGGTTCGTTTGCAACCGAAGACTCCAGCGTTTCACCCTATAGCGAATAGCGATATCCAACCAGTGGAGTTGCTTGAAGCTGAGCGCACTATTCTATACCCCCGGTAGCCATTCTTGGCTCCATTACTACTGTGCGTCCGGACTTTTTTTTTAATTTTAAATTTTTTTTAGTTATTTTTGTAGCCGGTTATGCAGAATTTGAATCTGCATAGCCGGCTACAAAAATTAATAAAAAAAATATGGTTTTAGGCTAATGTTGGTTGTTGTAGGCAATTACCAAGAAATTATGTTTTTAGTTTTTAGTTGATAACTCGGTTACCATTTGACCTACTGAAACTGCAAAACAAGAATTTTGTCTGGCGTTAAAAAAGGAAAATATTTTGTTTCTTGTACATTTTTTGTAAAGTTAACGGTTTTCAAGATATTCCACGTTAAAAATTTGTAACGGCCTCCATTTTGAAAACTATAAAAATAAATTCTTTGTGCTTGGTACACTTGTTAATCGTAACATATAAAATGCTTATTCCAAATTTGAAATCGATATCTTATCTATTTCCAGAGTTACAGCGATTTTTTGTACAAAAACAAAATGGCGGATTACAGCTAAACTAAGCCGAAATCGAAAAAATGTTATACTGAAAAATGCATGTAGAATCTGAATCTGCATAGCCAGCCCAACCCTTTTGTAACACCCTGTATAAATTTAAACGCAATGTTTAACAGTTTTATCTATTTCACACTATGTACCAATATATGTAATGTGGTTTCACATTATATTTTAAATAACACTAAAATGTGCACCACTGTATCGACAAACACACCGTAAACCATCCGAGAACAAACTAACACTGAACAACGAAATGGGACAGAAGAGGAATAACCTTAGGCCTATCTGTTTACAGGATTGTCTGTTGACAAAACACTCAAGTGCGCCAAAACTGTTCCTTCATAACAAAAATAATATTTGTAGTCTTTGGTTTCTTTGTTTGTTTATGGTTACTGCAAAACAATCTTGTAACATACTGTAGACTACATTCCTTTTTTTATTTATTACACAGACATAATTGTATTTTATTGACATTTATTACTTCTTAAATCTTTTTACTTTCTCCCCCTATACCATAGTATATGGAGAAAGTATTGTATTCGTCAAAATTTTCGAGTTTGAGTTTTTGGTGGAAATATCCGTTTTGGGTCCCCCTGAACCTAAAAAAGTGGTTTTCGGAGTGATGTCTGTGTGTGTGTGTCTGTGTGGATGTTATCAGACCTACAGCCTAAACCAGTCGTCCGATTTTGATGAAATTTGGTATGGAGGTACTAATCCACGGTATCTCCAGGCGTTTTTTCATTTTTGTGATTTTTTTATTTTTAAGGCTAATTTTCTCATAAAAACCCATAAAATAACGGAAAAATAAACTTTTCTCAAAAACGGCTCTAACGATTTTGATTAAAATTTTAGTTTATTAGGGACCTAAAGTACTATAAACTGTAAAATTTTAATCAAAATCGTTCGAGCCGTTTTTGAGAAAAGTTGATTTTTCCATTATTTTATGGATTTTTATGGGAAAATGACTGTTAAAAATAAAAAAAATCACAATAAATTGGTAATAGTATTTTTTTATTAAGTTTCTATAATGAGGGAGAAAGTATGTGTCAGTTTCCTGATACCGTTTATTTATATTACTGTTCACAATAATTAATTAGGTCAGCCTCAAAATCGAAGTATTCAACCATTCGTTTGGTGTCCTTACTCATAGGACACTTACTGAAACCCTGAATGCACACCTATTTTTTTTTTAATGTTTATTATTTTTCTTTGTTATGCCAATTACAGGCATGAAACAAACATTAAATTTGGATATATTTTCAGTTTTTTACCTTTTTTATACAATAATCATCAATTTCTGGTGTCCTTCCTCATAGGACACCAACCATTTCAGCTCCCGTCTATGAATTTCTTGCCTAAGGCATAAAGGTTTGGTGTAATTCCTGGTAGTACACCTTGAAAGCAAGATTGACCAAGATAGGAAAATACATACAAAGAGTTGGAACAAAATGTCTACTATTTCTGTATGCAAATTCTGATAATGATGTACATACAATAATACATTAAAAGTTTTAAAATTATAGATTCATGAATAGCATATAATCCATTAACTTACCTTACTTGTAGGAACAAACTAAAGTTAAAAATAGGAACTAAATAGTATCCAACAATCTATATATATAAAATTCAATGTATGTCCGTTTGTTTGTCCTTTATGCATTACCAAACCGTCCATCCGATTGCTTTGAAATTTTTCATAGTAACACAGGTTAACCCTGGGAAGGTTTTAGGCCATTTACCGAAGTCCTAGGACATTAGGGCTACGCCCCAGTGGCCCTCAAAGTTTCAATGTTAATCTTATGGAAGGTCAATCTTAAGGAAGAAGAAGAAATATTTCTTTTGATTTTATCAGAAACAGCTGTTCGTATGAAAAGCTTAAAACAGCTGATTTTGATCAACAGCTGATTTTGATCAACAACTGATTTGGATCAAAAACTGAATATAATTTTAGGTTAGGTAAATCAAGCAATGAGCAGAATCCCATTTACATCGACCCTCAGGGATACGAATTACAGGCTTTCAAAGTTTCAAATTAAGCAATAGCGAAACAAACATTGCCGGGTCAGCTAGTATTGTATAAAATGCTTACAATGAAAGATAAAGCATTTTATGGTCTGACTAATTTACAGATTAAACAAATTTAAAAATTTGTTTCAAAAAGAGCCTTGAAACACCTCTTATAAAAGATCACATATAATCAAACAGATGTCAATACATTATTGTAAAACATAAAACTTATAAATAACTTGAAAATACCATCCATGTTCATGGAAACTGTTGAAACCATTTATAAAATCGATGAACTAAGATAAAACAGGTAGGCTACTTGATGATTGTTGAAAATTTTTACATTAATATTAAACCTAACTTGTAATACCATAAATACCTTAACTTATAAATAAGAATATATATATATTTTAAAAAACTAAGGAAAAATATTTAGAAAGCTGACTAAATCATTTTCTCGTGGAAAGCCTTGAAAGAATTTAGCATACAAAGGGCAATGTCGCATGTATCACATTTATATACACTTTTCTTTGGGTATAATATATATATATATATATATATATACTATAAATGTATAGATATTATAAAATTTAATAACTTCTGAGACCATCTTTTTATTTTAAAATTTGTTTGTCTAGTTTGTTTTGAATAAAACTTATGTAGAAAAAATGATTAGGTTGAATTCACTGGCTGCATCCCGATTTCTACCCAAATAACTCGAAAGCCAAAAATTAATCCTAAGTAATTGGTACAACCAGTGAAAGGTAAGATTATGTACTTCAATATTATCTAGTTTTTTTATCATAAAACCATGAAAGAGTTTATTAAAAACTAAAAATAATAATGAAAGTTATCGTGTAGCATCATGTGAAAGGCCATTAATTCATCAATTTTGAAATTAATATTTAATTTAAACAGGATAATGTACATTACTCATTATAAATAAAACATTGTATTATCACTTAGTTTAGATTTTATTTATGTATGAAAAATTAATAAAAAGTATCCAAAAGAACAAATTTTTGTTCTCTGTCAGTGACACCAGGTGGTTGATGTCCTACTGTATGGGACACTTGCACGAGATAAATAGCTTGGAACAGTGCAACCTCTGTTTGTACTAGTTTAACGCACACTGAAGGTCAAATGAGGATCGTAGACACAAAATGACTAACCTATCAGTAAAGCTTACGCGTCAAAATAATAGGTATTTTGTAAGTGTAATATTGGATAGGACACCAATCGTCTGGTCGAAAGTTCTTATTTTTGTCCGTGCACTCTACAGAGGCAAGGAGTAGTAGTGTCCTATAAGGAAGGACACCAAACTATAAAGGGTTAATGCATCTGTGAGTAACGATAACGCCTTTGTCGACATGCAGAAGCGGTGCGGCGACAGATACAGTCGCATGTTGTCAGGACGTGTAGTAGGCCCGCAACAGCCCATATATCCTGTATTGCCAACTAAAGCCCGGACGCACAGTACTGAAGTCCTGCTCACGCCTATGCTGAGCACTAAAGAAGAGCACACTGAGGAAAATTGGTTTATATTATTTTATTTCATTATAAATACAATTTTATCTGATTTCACATGCGTGCCATCTGAAAGGATGCGATATTTGTACGCTTGGTCGTCACAGCCTGGGTGGGGGATCGCTAATGGAGCGTCAACCTATCGTCAAGAGTGAGAAGCGACTTCATCTCGTTGCGAGTGCGTTTCAAGTGTTGTGCAGTGCACTCCTCAAACCGATCGATTCGCTGACGGTTGTGCGTGGGTAGCTCAATCCCTAAATGGATGATATAAATATTCAATTCGTAGGACAGGTTGAAACATATCTACCAACTTTATAATTGAATGGCTCCGCCGTACAACGTTGTAACTGACAACTTTTTCAAAAATGAGTTTTTAACAGAACAATGTTGTAATTATCAATCTGCATCGCGTGGTAAATTTCATTTTATGAAATTTCATGTTGGTAGCCCTGAACAGCTGTTTGAAATAGCGGGAATCTGGTCTCTGAGTGCAGTACAACGTTGTATCTAGCGCGATGTCGACAGCCAAAGACGTAGTTTTGTCACCGGGTGACCAGAAAATGCCTTAATAATGGAAGAAAACGGAAAGTTAGGGCTACAGAATGGAAGGACAAACATCGTAAGATGTCCAGGGATGCTGGGAATCCTTACATTTCTAAGAGGAAGAAGCCAGTCCCAGGGAAATTGCCACCTGAAATGGTAAATAGAACAACGTTGTATCTACGCCTATTGAGCATCGACAATCAACGTAGTATAGGAACTCTTATGTTTTACAACCTATTTATTCAATCTAGTTTTGTAATATTCCAACTAAATATTTTTATAGAATTACAATTCGAGATTCAAATGTTTACGGTTAATATAAGCCAAGTACAACGTAATAGCATTTTGAATTTTTTGTATTTTTAAACCAAAATCAATAAATTTACTTTTTTGATTAATTTGACTACTCTTTATTATAATGTACCCAAGACAGTAAAACATCATACCATGGAAAATATAGATATTGTATAACAAATTTTGTAACAATTAACTATTTTTATATCTGTATTGTCACTTTTCTCCAAACCTGTATTATACAATTAAACTGACTTGTAAGAAGAACAACGTTGTATCTTACATCAGTTACAACGTTGTTCTCTCGAATTTGCACTTAAAATCACCAATAACTCAGTTATACGACACAGTAAAGAGGTAATATTTTAAAGTAATTAGTATACAGTTAAAATGAACATTATTGTATAAAAATAAACCACCTACTAAAATAATTATGCTATATAACAAGTTTTTTTTTATTCCTGTAAAATTTCACTTTTGTCAGTTACAACGTTGTACGGCGGAGGTATTCAATTATAACAAACCTGGTTATATACGGTATTTTCAATTGTAACTTTTATTTATAAAACCCATTTAAATTTTCTATTTTTTAAATTCTTATCACTAATAGACCCTACAGTAATGATAATGATTGTTTTGAATAGTTTTTATTTGTTAGAACGAAGTTCCTTAACGCGGGTAGAGGGTAGGAGTTAACAAATAAAAAATGTAATGCGTAACGAAAAAAGTGTTATTAGCGAATTTCTATACGAAAAATGAGCTATGCAGTGGCCCTTATGGTAAGACCCAAGGTCGGGAGTAGCAAATGACCACCGATCATGGTCCCCAGAACACGTTTTGGGGTGTCATTAAAAATAATACATATAATATATATATATATATATGTGTGTGTTCGCACTCTAGCGGCCGCATTTTAAATCCGATTTGGTCCAAATGTTGGTTGTCCATGTCGCTCGGACGAGTTCGTTAGCCAAAACATCCAGCAACCGGAAGTACGTTTTTTGACCGGAAGTAACTATTTTTTGAGATTTTTAGTACGAGAATGAATTTAAAAAAAAGTTTTTTCTAAAAATATAAATGTAGGATGTTATTCTGCAAATTTTGTTTTTTTACGCGACCTTATAGCTCACTTTGGTTCCCCCAAAATCGATCAAAACGTAAAATACCATAACAGTTCCCGGTTCGAAGCCAAGTGTGCAAACTCGCGAAGCCACTAGGCGCAAACAAATTCTACTAATATATTGTGTACACACAGACAGCTGTTCAACGCCTTCGTGACTACTCATATTTTCCAAATTGTTGGTTGAAACCCTAAAACATAGGCATATAATCTTAATTTTGGAAATTTGCTCAACTCACGTCAGCAGTCCAGCTGCGTGGTCGAATTATTAATTGGTTGCAATGGCAATGACAAATATAAAATACGAGTAACGATAACGTAAAAGCGTTCCCAAATTGTTTGCTATGGCAATGAATGTAAATACATTCGAGAAACATGTGTTTTGGTCCATCAATTTAAATTAAGAGACGATCGGTTTCGTCGGGCGTAGTTCAGATATTATCGTCAAGGGCTGAAATACATCCAATAAACATAATGTTCGTTCATCAGTGTAGGCCTAACCTAAAATTATTGTGTGCATATTTAATTTATTTACCTGCCTTAACGGCAACAAATATACAATAATTTTAGATTATTCCTAGATAGTAATTTTAAGTCTAGGCCTAACCTAAAATTATTGTGTATATTGCCGTTAAGACAGGTAAAATAAATTAAACATACACACAATAATTTTAGGTTAGGCCTAGACTGATGAACCAACATTTTATGTTTATTGAATGTATTTGCAGTGAATGAACATTTAACTGTGTTTACAATCTTAGTTTTGATGTTATAGCCTAATTAATGCTACACCTTTATTAACATTAAACGTACGGTATGGAATCAGTAAATATTTGTATAAAAATCAATCTAATAATAAACGTAAATTGAAAGATTAAAATTATGTGTGTATATTGCCGTTAAGGCTGGTAAAAGAATTGAAGAAAAGGCTTGTTGAACTTCGTTTCTGACGGGGTCCCACGACGGCACACATTTACTTTTTTTGTTAGTTTTTCCGTTATTGTAATGGGATGCCTTTATTTAGTCCAGTTTTCAAATGGTCCAGGTCGCCTAAATAGTGAGGAGTTATAATGTAGTCAAGAGTTTCAAAAAGTCCAGAACGTTAAATTGAATCTGGACCAAATGAAGGCTACTGTGTATTAAAAATATGTACTGGACTACAAATAGTCCAGGTTTTAGAAAGAACCAATCAGATAAAACATGGGAGGAGCTTAAATATTAGGTTATTACTTCAGGCTAGAAATATCTGTTACAGCTCTGTGACTAATATTTATGACTGTGACTTAACCTGTGACACAACCTATGTCAACTAGTACAGACGAAGTTCTTGCCATATTTGCAGACGAGTACCGGTATTTACATTTTATAATGTTCGCTTAATTTTGTGATTCAATTGTTTCAAGGCGAACTTATAAGCTTGTTGTTTTTCATGAAAACCAGTTTTTATTTAAGGAATAGGAATTATGTCACAAATAAGAATTTTAAAATATTTTCAATTGACAAAATATTGTTTGATATTTTGAATCTAAGCTAAACTGCTAAACAAATGAATATAGGCTACTGTGTTTATTTTCAATAATAACAAATATACCGTAGGCCGTAGGTACATTAAATTTATTGTTCACATTTTAAAATGAAAATATAAACTATTCATTATTTGATCGATTTTTCATCAAATTGTGTAATAATCCTGAAGGCTACTTTGAAATTAGCAAAGACATTGCAGTTTTATGTAATTATGCAAAAAGGAACCATTCCACATTGACTTTAAACTGACATAAATTGATTCAAAGTTAACAGTCAATTGTTATTCTGTTTATCGTGATGTAAATCTGGTTTTGGTTTTTTATGAAAAGTATATTTTTTAAAGCAGATAGATTTGAATAAACTGTTGAAATTTTTATACTATATTAAGCAAAATGTATAATGGTTCCTTGACTTTTACTCAAAATTGGCAGCAAAAGGTGACCATGCTCCTTGGTTTCTTTTTGTTAAACATTGTTTTTTTAAAAGAAAACTCGACATTGACAGGTTAATAATAAGGAACCAACAAAAGCAGTTGAGTCTTTTTTGTAAAATGTAGGAATGTTGAAAACAAAACAGATGTACGGTACTTTTTTTACCAGAGTATATTTGAGGCTTGGTTCTTTTAGTAAAATGCAGAACCCTTTGAGCTGAACAACAAGAAGTCATATCTCAATATTGGGGTTGTTACGTTTTGCATAATTACGTCCAGTTATAATGTTACAAAGTCGTTCATAACCCTTCGTAGGCGCGCAGTCATCCGTGACACCGTAGCTCCCAAGCGGAGTTTCGCTCCGCAGGCCTCCGCATAGGCGCATAATAGATTATCCGTTTTCACTAGATTTTTGTCTGTGCATTTGTATATTATGTGTATTCTATGCTTATATAGATGTTTATATAAACAGCATATTAATATTATTATTAATAAAACAGGAACTTATAGGATAATAAAACAGGAATAATAAATTTATTTAGCCCTTAAAACTCCTTTTACTTTCTCGCTATACTATAGTAGCCTATAGAGAAAGTATAGTGATCAAAAAAATCAATGTTGAGATTTTTGTGAAAATATCCATTTTGGGACCCCCTGAGTCCAAAAAAGTGGTTTTTACAAAATGTATGTCTGTATGTAAACAAAGCTAGAGAGAAACTATTCGATCGATTTCAAACAAATTTTCACCAAACATGTCATTTAGGCCTGTATAGATGCACGAAAAAAGATTTTGAATTTTTTTTTAAATAACCCCTTTTTGACCAAAAACCCCTAAAAAAATCAGTTATTATTTTTTTAAAGAAAAACGGCTTTAACGATTTTGAAAAAAATTGGCTTATTTGGTGCCCTTAATGTAAATTACTATGTGCATATTTAATAAAAATTCTCGTTTAACTAATAATAATAACTGATTTTTGGGGTTTTTTCCGAAAAGGGGATTGTTTTTCCAAAAATTTCTAAACCTTTTTTCGTGCATCTATACAGGCCTAACTGACTGACATGTTAGATGCAAATTTGTTCGAAATCGATCGAATAGTTTTTTTTCTAGCTAATACCGAATACGGTACTGTAGTAATGATGTTTATTAGTTAGTTACTCTCTACTTTAATGTATTCCCCCTCCTACTTTAATACAATTATGAAGTCACTGAATCTGTTTAATAATTTAAATATGTTTGTGAGAAAGTATGTGGCAGTTTCTGGTACGCTTTTTTGTTTTAACATTGCTTGATAAATGGGACATATACATTATAATTCAAGCTTTTTTTTGGATTCAGACTATCCCAGTTGTTTCAAATTTATTGTATAAAGTGTACGTGTAAGTGATTAATTAGTAGGCCAGTCGGTAGAGGTAATTTTAGACCAAAAGTTCCAGTAATTTACAATACGGCTGATTTTTTTTTT